>JAUZTB010000033.1:13318742-13330375 GCA_034780895.1 Rhynchobatus australiae | reverse complement strand
ATGAATGTAATCTCCACTAAATACTGGGTTGAGTAAATAAAAATATCATTGAGCAAAGCAAAAGTATTTCAAAGCTGCTGTTTTCACCTCATATGTTCTTTATCAGCAGAAATTTTTATTTTGTTTACAGCTTCATAAACATAGTAATACACTAAATTACTGATGCCCTACTCAAGCTTGGCAGCAATAACAAAAAGCCCATCTTGATATGATGTGACTAACTTAGAAATTTTTTTAAACAAACATTAAAAAGCCACCCACTGTGAATTTACATACAAATGGTTTACTCAGTTGTGAAACAGCTTCAGAGATTGTTTTTCCCCCTTCAGTACTTTCAAAATTTTACTTGCAATGAATGGACTGGCTGCACTGTCCAAAAGCTAATTTTGCACATGGAAGCTGAAAGCTCTTAACTGGCAATCAAAAACTATTCAGCTGCACCAGCAACATCATGCCTCAAAAATGAGAAGTGTGATGTAATGGAGCTACAATGCCTTTGAAATATTATCACACCACACTTCCTCCAAAAATTTTGGGAGTTTTTTTTTATTGTGTGAAAAATCTGCAAGCAGAAATCCTTAAAAGGTGTAATAGGTAAAAGAATTTTGACCTTGAACATTTAAGCACTTTTAACCCTTAACAAGTCCATTTTTAAGAAGTAAACTCTTCACTTTCCTCAGATGATAGCAACTTGGCAGTGGGGATGGGGAAGGTGGTGTGACAATTGACCATCTGTGCAGAAAGTAACATTAAAATCATAAATGGAACCTTCTGTTAAATTGGTCCCTCACCTTCTGCTTCTTGGCATTGCTGCTCAGATGAGGAACAGCCAAGCTACATCCAACACTTGTATCAGCTACAAAAGCCATCACAGAATCATATAGGAGAGCATGGTACAGGAGGCGGCAATTTGGCCCATTGGAACTGTGCCATCGTGTTGTGATTAATTTTTCCCCTTCCTTGCTGGAAATAGGACTCAGCCACCAGTTTTCACTGGCCTATTCACTGACTGGAAACCAGCAAGTTTCATTAAAAACATTGTCTCCATCTTTTATTCTAGGGTTCTTATTCAATGGCTGTGTGCCATTTGGAGACTTGGAAAGACGAAAGATTTGCACTTATGTGCACCTTTCACAACCTTAGGATGAAAAACAGGAAATTTAACAGCGGGTTCCATTTAAATGTTCGCATTATATTCTGCACAGATGGTTAACTGCCCATACTACCTTCCCCCATGAGAGGATTTGAAAAGTAAGAAAGACTTGAATTTATAAAACACCTTTTACAACCTCAGGGCACTTAAGAGCCAAACATATTTTCAAAAATGCAGTCACTGTGGAAAAGTAGGAACCATGGCAGTTAATTACAACACAACAAGCACTCACATACAGTAATGTGATGTTAAATTATCTTTAAGTATAAATGTGATATTCCTTCTGTCTGAGTGTGTTAGACAGGAGGGCCGTGAGGTGCTGCTTTATATCTATGTAACTTGTAAATAGTTTAAGTATTATGTCTTGCAAATAACCTATTAAACTGATACGTTTCAATCGATTCATGAAATCATTATAGCGATGATCAACAAAAAGTTATGTGCTGGGAAATGTATGTCACACCAGCAATGCCTAATGGGCAAACATCTGGGCCTCCAATGCAGAATTCTTTTATGTGTAATTCCCAAGATGTCTTGTGCAACACAACTGACCTTTCAGACTCCACAATGTCCTTTCCTTCACTTCCTCTGAGGGATCGTGGAGGAAGGTTCACTGCGAGTTGCTGGGGAGCTTGGGTTCATGATCTGGTCTGGGTAGGAGTGGGCTGAGATAAAATAGTGGATGGCCTGAAGGAGACCCCAAGTGATAGGTTAATGTAGAACTCAAGGGGAACTTATGTATAGATGGTTCCAATACTGGTATGCATCGCCTGGTCTTGCATGTACCCTTCAAGCTGAGCTCAAGCAGGCCACATATATTATGAAGGGCTCCATCTCTATGAGCAGCCTATGCCATTCACATAGGCAATTTGACGACCTTCGCAAAGTACCTGAACATATGAATTTCCAATACACTTCCATCACACAGTGCAAACTTATACTATATCATGATGTAGAATTTTTAAGCCAATCATCATTCTTTTCAGTTGTTGGTCAAAGAAAAGGTATGGGCCCAGGTACTGGCAATAATGCCCCTTTCCTCCACTGCATTAGGGTCTTTTATATCCAACTGAAAAGGCAAATGGGTTCTCCATTTAACATCACATCCAAAAGATGGCATTTGTAGCATCTCCTCAGTTATTCAATGAAAGGTCAGGCCTATATATTTGTACCCAACTCTCTGGAGTAGGATTTGAACTCTCAAACTTCTCACAAAGAAGTGAAAATAAAACTGCCAAAGCTAGACTGCATACTTGTTTCTCCTCTCTCCCATTCCAGCAGCTGATCTGATTATATCAGGTTCATTGCTGTTCCAGTATTGCAAATGTCAGCTCATTTATAGCAGTCAGGATCTTAGAAGGGTATTCCTTCATGGGGCACATCACAGCTAAAATATATTCCCCACTAACTAAGATATTCCTAATTTCAACCAATCCTCCATCTCAACCACTCTTCTGACTAGGACTGCTCAATCAACTGCATCAAATCAGAGATTTCCAAAAATAAATGGCAGAGCAGCACACAATGTGGTCAATTAACCTACTGATCCACAATAATACATAAAGCTGAATACCATTGATGTGGGAAATCTGACATGAAACAGTGCTGGAAGTTCTCAGCAGGTCAACTTTGGGGAGAGAAACAGAGTTAATGTTTTAGGTTGATGATCTTTCATCATTAATTGGGAAACAGAAGTTTGTGACTGGTGGTGTACCACAGAGGTCGATGCTGGGATCCTTGGTGTCTGTTATATACATGAATAATCTAGGTGTGAATGTGGGAAGTAAGATCACAAATTGGTGATGTTGACAGCGAGGAGGGTAGTCTTCGTCTTCAAATTCTCACTGAGAGGTTGATCGGGTGGACAAAACAATGGCAGATGGGATTTAACCCTGAAAAATGTGAGGTAACGTACTTTGGGAGAACCAGTAAGACTAAGATATACACATTGAATTGGGAGTACCAAGGAACATGTCCGAGGACCCTTGAAGGCAGAAACATAAAATAGTTAAGATGCCATTCTGGAGAATTGCCTTCATTAGCCAAGGCATAAAATATAAGAGTCGGGAGATTATGGTACAACTAAAGAGGATGTTAGTTAGGCCACAGCTGAAGTTCTGGTCACACTCTAGGAAGGGTGGATTGCACTATAAAGGATGCAGAGGATGATGCCTGGGATGGAATATTTCAACCATGAGGACAGGCTGTAGAGTGAGGGGGAACCTGATCGAGATGCACAAAATTATATGAGGCAGAGATGGGGTAGTTGATGAGAAACCTTTCCCTTGGCAGAGATGTTTTTAACCAGAGGGCATAGGTTTAAGACAAGGGGTAGGAGACTTAGAAGAGAATTGATGAAGAACTTTTTCACCTAGAGTGCAACTGAAATCTGGAAAGCACAACCTACGGAGATAGTAGAGGCAGGTTGTCTCGTAGCATTGACATACTTTGATGAGCACTTGAAACACCAAGGCATATTAGGCTACAGACCAAATGCTGGAAAATGGAATTAGTATAGACAGGTACTTGATGGCCAACATGTACACAGCAGACTGAAGGACTAAAAGGCTGTAGATTGTTGTCAAGTAACTGTTATATTATTATGTGACATGTCCATATTAAACACTTAGTAGGACACATAAGCAAATTCTCCAGCACTAGCGCAGCATGCCTGAGGGGTGGGGACTTGAGATGGTGGAGGATGGAAGGGTCATCTCAATGATGAACGGGTATTAGAGGAGGGCTTGGGGGTAGGGGGGAAGACAAGGACATGTCCCTTCCCCATATAATCATTCAAGAAAATGCATAAGCTGGAGGTTATGGATGCGTGTGCACATATTTGCCTCACAGCGTCAAGTACAAACACACCCGCACCTTAATTTCATTTCCAGCACACGCAACAGTATGGGAGAAGTGAAGAAGGTGAATCGTTCTGATCACAATTTGAATGTAAATTGGCTAGAGGTGCGTGCAAGTAGTTTAATAAAACAGTTTGAGGGCTTCACAATGACCAACTCCTGAAAGGTTTGCAAGCAAATCTTGTTGCCTGCAGTCAAGATTTTAGCAATTCAATTTTCTTTTGCAAGGTGCTGCAAGTTTCAATGTGACTGCAATCATTGCCCTGGTATCCTTATGCAAAGTGTGGGAAGGATAAGCATTTGTCCTGAATAAATTTGGTGGAATTTTGAAATATTTTCTTTAAGCAAATTGCTTTATGCAAACCATAGTGCAACTTTGCATAAGTATTTCCACCACACACACACACACACACAAACGCACACAGACAGACACGCACACACAAACAAGCATTCTCATATCCGCAACAGGTGATCACTTTTCCCACCCAATCCTGTCACTGTTCTACTTTACTTCTGCTGTAGTGCATCCTAAGCCTTCACGATTGTTGTACCACAGAGACATTTGTGACAATGTGACTCGTACAGCAAAGTACAATATTTAAGGAGTCACATCCCATCAAAAATTAAGCATCTGCCTACAGATTGTCAGAAACATAATGAAGCCCTGTGTAAATGGCGAAAGCATACCACCACCATATTTACTCAGACACCTACCCTGTCAACCACTCTTGCTTCACAATGACTTTTTTAACCACCTCAGAACCCACAGAAGTGGGGTGGAAGCAAGTCATCTTCTGAGGCAAGGGGCTGCCAAAGAAGAAATAATTTCATTGATAAATCAATAGATTGTGGTGCCTGCTTTTTGCTAAACCTTTGTTGTATCCAGACTTGCTGAATTCCAACACAATCCGAGCTGGACTCCCTCACGTTCCCTCCAGAAAATTGATGTCCACACAAACTCTATTGCTTCCCTTCATTCTGTGTTCAGTGACCTATACAGGTTCATCAAATCCTTGCTTTCAAGTCTCCTATGCTACCTCCCCTCTCTGTTACTGTAATCTCCTCCAGGTCCAGAATATCTCAGACTTTTAATCATCCCTGAATTTAGTCAATCAACCATGCCTCAGCTTCCAAGGTCTGAAACCCAAACCTCTCTATTGATCTCTTTCCTCCTGTTAAGATCTCCTTATCTCTTTCCCCAAGATTTGGACACTTGCTCCAGTGTCTCCTTCAGTTTGATAACACTCCACGGAAACACCTGAACAATTACCATCAACTCAGCTCAAAACTTAACACTGCTTGTTTCTTTATCACTCAATCCATAAAGGAAATCTCATGACTGTTTTGAAAAAACCTCACCAATGTAACAGGATGAAGTCCTGCAGTTTTCTCTATCCTTTATTGTATAGTGGGAAGGAAGAAATTCACTCCACAATAATAAAGACCTAATAATACACCACGATTAATTAGCACTTTTATGGAAAAATATGGAAGAAACTGAATGGCAGAAGATAGTGGAGGGTAAATCACTTGCAAGCTTATCTGATCATTCAGAGGCATCACTAAATGCAAGCACCTAATCTCATTTATTTCAATTATTTTTCTTAAATCCAGAAAACAGGCTTTACGTTTATGCTAAGATGGCAAATGTTCGCATTGAGTCAAAAAACACACTGCTGGAGGAACTCAGTGGGTCAAGCAGCATCCATGGAGACAAAAGGATGGTCAATGTTTCTGATGCAGGGTCCTGACCCGAAAAGCCGACCATCCCTTTGCCTCTACAGATGCTGCTTCACTGCAAGTTCCTCTAGTAGTTTGTTATTTTTTTGCTCCAGATTCCAGCTTCTGCAGTCTCTTGTGTCTCTCCATTTGCATCCAGTCTTTGAGGGCTTAGTTCAACCTCTTTGGTATCAGCTTCATCTCCAAATCAGAAGTTCAAGTCCAGAGGGTTAAGTACAAAATTCTCGGCTGTGCCTCCAGTGCAGTACTGAGGGAACACATCAGTGTCACTGTCTTCCTAATGAGGTGTTAAACCATGACACCCTTACCTCCATTAGGTCATGATGAAAGATCCCATCCCAATGAAATGCAGGGGAGTCAATCCCTGGTCCCCAGGCTAATATTTATCTTGCAACCAACACTGTAAGGACAGATTATCTAATCATAATCACTTTACTGTTCAGAAGCTCCAAGTGCACAAATTGGCTGCACTGCTTCTATCTCACAGCAGTGGTCACACAGTAGAAACAATCCAGTGGCTGTAAGAGTGAACCCTGTGCTTGTGAAATGCACTAAAATGCAAGTATTGCTTTCACTCATTACTGTGGAACCATGTCCAGCACCTCTACTTTCTTAGAAGGAGATTTGGTATGTCACCAAATACTTCTAGAGAAGCACAGTTTCAAGGTATTTTGACTGGTTGCATCATGGCCTGGTACGGCAATTCCAATGCACAGGAACACAAGAGCACAAGAGGCTGCAGAGAATGGTGGACACGGCCCTGTCCATGAAGGGCACAGCCCTCCGCACAATTGACAGCGTCTGCAGGAGGCTCTGCCTCACAAAGGAGGCATCTACCGTCAAGGATCCCCACCATTCGGGTCACGCTCTCTTCTCACTACTGCCATCAGGCAGGAGGTACAGAAGCCTGAGGTCCCAGGTTCAGGAACAGTTACTTTCCAACAACCATCAGGTTCTTGAACCGACCTGCACAACCCTAACCCCACCTCTGCAATGGAACCCTACAGACCACCTCTTGCACGACCATTGATCTGTGTCTTTTTTTTAGCACAAAGGTCTTGTTTTTGCGCATTCCTTTTTTCTCTCTCTTCACTGTTTTGAACAATTTATGTATAAATTTGTGCTCTGTGTGTTGTCTGTAGTGCAATATGGCGCTGGGGCATGGCGAATCATTGCAAGTTGCTCTCTGCAGATATACTCATTACTTCTATTACAATCATTCTACTCTTAAATCTAAATTCTACATCTCTAAGAATTACTAATAATGTTCTTTTAAATCTACTTACCAGTCTGGCGATCTTCCAACCTCCAGGACTGGCTAATCTACCTCACAATCTATCTCGTCATGGCCTTGCACCTTATTGTCTACCTGCACTGCACTTTCCCTGTAACTGTAACACAGAATTTTGCCTTCTATTATTTGTTTTACCTTTTACAACCTCAATGCACTGTTGTAATGAAATGATTGGTACAAACGGTATGCATGACAAGTTTATCACTGTACCTCGGTACATGGGACAATAATAAACCAATTTAAGATAAGATATCTTTATTAGTCACATGCACATCAAAACATACAGCAAAATGCATCTTTTACATAGAGTGTTTTGGGGGAAGCCAGCAAGTGTCGCCACGCCTGTGATGCTGCTGCAAGCAATTTTTTTCATTGTACCTGTACCTCACTGTACTTGTGCACATGACAATAAACTCAACTTTCCCTGACAGATATACAAATCTCATAACTCATTTAAAAGTTGTGAGGACTAGCAACATGAAAAATGCTAATTTTCTCGTGTTCAATTCAAAACTCAATGGGCTACAGCACCTGGAAGGACATGGGGGAACTACAACAGTTTTCGGCCTCCTGATTGTGAAGTTCTACTGCTTCAGGTTCTATGCACAATGCAGGTGTGGGGGAGGAGCGTCCATGGGTAAGATTGGGCCTCCTTAACTAACACGGTAGGCGGTCTCTGTTCTACGAGGTAGGCCTACTACAGTGCAAGAGGCCAGTACTGTGCATGGGCCTCACACGCACAAAAGAATTTTGCACAAGTGACATCGAGATGTGCATTGCATGGCAGTTGCTTTCATTACACACCCACACGAATGTTCAAGATAAAGTGGCTCTGGCATTCCCACCTGATTGCACTCCACAAGCACTCCATTGATTGTAAAAGTGTGATAGGACAACCTGAGCTTTTGAAATGCAAATCGTTCTTTCGTTGTATCATTTATATTTTGTGTTGTCTGTACCTATGTGCCTGTGATACTGCTGCAAGCAAGTTTCTCATTATAGACACAAGAGACTGCAGATGCTGGAATCTGAAGCAACAATCTGCTGGAGGAACTCAGCGGGTCGAGCAGCATCTGTGGGGGGGGAAGGAACTGTCGACATTTTGGGTCAAAACCCTGCATCAGGTTTGTCATTGTACCTGTACCTCACTGTACTTGTGCACATGACAATAAGTCTTTCTCTTTGGAGAGAAGGAGGATGAGAGGTGACTTCATAGAAGTGTACAAGATGATAAAGCGGCATAGATCAGGTGGACAGTCAGAGACTTTCTCCCCAGGCCAACAGTGCATAACGCGAGGGGGCATAGTTTTAAGGTGACTGGAGGAAGGATGTCAGAGGTAAGTTTTTTTTCACACAGGGAGTGGTGGGTGTGTGGAATGCACTGGGGACAAGATACATAAGGGACATTTAAGAGACCTACTTCGATAGACACATGATTGAGAGAAAAATGGAAGGTTATCTGGGAGGAAGCGTTAGATAGATCTTAGAGCTGGATAAAATGTCGGCACAACATTGTGGGCTGAAGGGCCTGTACTGTGCTGTAATGTTCTATGTTCTAAACTCAACTTGAGTTGACTTGAACTAAGTGGGTCGAGCAACATCTATATGTTGGATCAATCATCTAAATGTCGACTGTCCATTTCCCTCCATAGATGCTGCCTGACCCGCTGAGTCCCTCCAGCATTTTGTGTGTTGCTCCAGATTTCCAGCATCTGCAGACTTTCTTGTTCCTTAAGTTGACTTGAAACTAGTTTACAGAGAATATCTCCATTTTCCTTGATTCAGTTACAAAACCCATATTAGTGGTGAGGACCAGAAACCCCAAAAACCGAGACTTTCTACAGTTCAACTCAAAACTCAGTTTGCACTAAGTACAATTCACATAGCACATAAAATAATTGCACTCTAGTAGAGAATGTCTATGCCAGTAAAGGCAGTAAAAGGGTTTTCCATCTCCTTGGTGGGTCTGAACAAGGGTGTCATCCAAAACAATTCCACCTTTGCTGAGAGAAAAGGAGCAAACAAACAAAGTTACATTTCCAAAGGTGCCATGTACTTTATCAAGACATCCCACAGCATTTCACTTCAAACTTAGAAAAAGTCAGCTGCAGTTAGTAGGAACATCTTGGTTGTGACATATTTGAATGAAAGTCAGCAGGGAAATCTTCAGAAAAAGGAAGTTATATCAAAAACTGAAACTAATTTACCTCGAGAACAATTTAAATAAAGTATTAAACACAAGCGAGAGATCAAAGTTGAAAATCAACACAGGCAACATGAGCACTGTGCCTGGGGAATTATTGTATCTGCTACATTTTCTTACAGCTTGTCTCCCTGAATGTAACCGGAGCTTACATAAAACCCCCTGGACAAAAAGGGCACAGATCACACTGCAACAAAAGCTGGCTCTGGCAACAGTATCTACAGCCATAAAGCCTACATAAGAAAGGAGGACATCAGGCCTTACCTGCTCATGTTACAGATGCCGCCATACTGAGAGTCAGTCACACAAAGACTATTAATAACAAAACAAGGATTCCAACAATCCCCATATTAACCAGCAGCTACAACGTCTGGTCAAACTTGTTTCCAGCTGGAGTCAAAAGGCCAGATGGCTTGACAAAAAACAGTGGATTTTCTTTGTCCACTACACAGGGTTCAGTACTGACCCTTTATTCATTGCAATACATTTTAGTTTGCAAAGAAGATTCCAAATGCAAAAGCCAGGTAACTCTGAGCTTGGGCAGAACACACATCAGAATTTTGGCTCGATGAGCCAAATTCAGTCAAATCTGTTTGGTATTTGAACTATATTTACCTCCAACCGGTCGAATTTGCTCTTAACATTTGCCTTATTAGTAGAGAAAGGTTTGAAACCCTTTGCTGCTGCTGCCATGGACTGCATTCCAATTATATCCCTTGCAGATTTTAAGCACTCAGCTATACTCAGCCATTGCCTCTGTGTTTACTCTGCTTTTAGATTCTTCACCAGTGTCTGTTGCTCCTGATGCACTGGCAGCATCTTCTTTGCATTGCCACTACTAAAGGACCTGTTTTTACACAGTGCTTTTATATAGGAACCTTAAAAACATCACAGAGCACCATAAAGCTGATAAATCAGTTTTGAAGTGAATTCACTTTTGCAACAGAGCGCAAGATAAATTATTTCTGGAACAGATTCTACCATCTTCACTTTTCCCTTTGGGTTCAGTTTGCATTCCATCCATTAATACAAGTAATGACTTCTCCACAGGATCTTTTATCTACTTAAGATTCCTTATGTACTATATTAAAAGTGCCACATAAATGTGCAATGGAGTTAGTGTGAATGTTACTAGTTTGATTACACTGGTAGTCTGACTTGCACACGTAAAAGAAATGCTACAAGATGCTAAAGAACATTCATGGCGAAGTTACAGCAAGAAGGATGGGTACTTAATTGTCAGCATGAACAGGTTGGGCCGAAGGGCCTGTCGCTGAGCTGTATGATAGGCCATTCTGTCTGTCAAGTCCATGTTGGCACCGTGCAAGAGTAATCCAGGTAGTCCCATTCCCTTACTCTCTCACTAGGCCTTGTAAATTCTTTCCTTCCAAGTAGTTGCAAAATTTTCAACCACTGGTACAACTGCAAGTGACAAAACCAGTTTCAACTCATTGACAAGATTAACTGTTATTTGACAAACCTGACTTGTCAAGAAAATCTGTTTCTGCAGCAAGCACATTCAATAACCTGAAGGAAGCTTTAAACTCCAACAGTGTAAAGCATAGTTTGCATACCAATGTCAAAATTCTTCTGGTAAATCACTGTACAAACAAAAACATGACAGAAAAATACAATTCACTTGCTGCTCTGCTTTAAGCAGTACACAACACAAACAAACTCTGTTAGAATTGCCTAAGCATTGGAAAAAGTCAACAAAACGGCTGTACCTTCGACTCCCGACCCTTGGCCAGAGCATTTCTCCACTTCACTGCTCGGCAGGCGGGAACAGAAAAGGCTGCTGGTTCAACTCAGCATGCAGATAAGTCAAACTTACAGTTGTCATGCACATTTTCAATGGCTCTGCAGCTCTACATTTCCAGTGACATTTCTTCAGTAGTACAGAGCATCACTGGACAGATTACATGCTCGGACACAAGGAGGAGCATTTGAAACTCCTCTGGGAAGGAATCTAAAACTCAACTGAATTAATCCCTAAAGCTCTGGAAAACCAAGAGGTCACAGTATCTGCTTGCAACAGATCAGCTGTTAAAAGATGTTGACGTAGTGGCAAATGAAACACATAGCTGACGCATGTCAGGAGGTGGAAATATGCAAAGTAAAGGCTTCGGGTTCGTGCACAGGAAATGTTGATACACTAAGTGAAGACGGAGCTGCTTTTCCCTTTTGCTAGGCCAGTAATTCTTCCCCCATCTCTCTCTCCCCCGTTCTCTCTTTGAGATCAGTATGGAGCTTCTTCACTCCCCTTCAGGGTTGCAGATGGAGTAAATCACCAGCAGATTTGTTCTGACTGCGCCAAGTTTAACGAGATGGAATACAAATTGCTACTTGCGATGAGGTGTCACAAGATATGCTTTTGAAAGCCTA
>JAUZTB010000033.1:13291640-13308312 GCA_034780895.1 Rhynchobatus australiae | reverse complement strand
CAGGTTATTATTCTTCCTTTCAAATGGATTACTGTTTACCTTCCCCCACGGATACCGACCCCTCAATCTGCTTCTCCTCTGTACCATTAGCATGGTGATAAAATTCACCACAAGCACGTTGAAACCAACCAGATTTCTTTTGAAAGAAGAACTGTTGGATAATTATATTGGTGTACGTTTACATTATGTTGTCTTCCTAATATGTTCAATTGAACATGTTCAATTTGGCAGTGAAAGCGGACAATATACACATAAAAACTGCCAACAGCTGTGCCTCTCCTTCAACAGGATACTGTTTCTTCAAGGGAACATTCAAGGTGAACTCTAATGCTATAACACCACAACAAAGGAGGCACTTCTGTGATGACTTGAAGTGCTGTTGAGTGCAGATTTTGCCAACACTTGGAGCTGACAGGTGCATGTTATGAGATAATAAGAATTAAATATCCCTTTCTGCACTTCCACGTAAATGTGAATGAAAAAGCAATGATTTAAAATAGGCAATATCAAATTTATAAAGGCATTCAACACAGATCAAAATACAGAAAGTAAATGTACAGACTAATAAAGCAAACTTAAGAGTTTCTGCACAGATTAATTATATGTGTATAGTTTTAATTATGTAGTTTTAATTATGTAATTATGTATATCTTCTTCCTCCCTGATTTGCATCAACCCCTACCAATAAAGACATAATTATTATAATACCTACTTATAATATTGGTTTCTACTGAGTTTTTCTTTATTATTTATTCATGGGATGTGGACAATTTCAGCATCTTAACTGCTCCTGAACTGGCAGTCAACCACATTTAGTTGACATCATGAGAACTTTTGAGACACGACCAGGTAAGAATGGCACATTTCCTTCCCTGAAGAACATTCGTGAACCAGATAGGAATTTAGCACAATCTGTGGTTTCATTGTGATGATTACTTACAATTACTGACACGAGCTTTTTCTTTTAATACCACGTTTATTTATTACTGGAATTTAAATTCCCAGCTGCCATGGTGGGGTTCAAACTCATGTCCTTAGATTAGTGCACCAGAATTCCAGCCATTAGTTCAGTAACTCAACCACTAGGCTACTGTACCTCTTTCAGAAGTAAATTTTACAAATTTCATTGGTGTCATTGTTAATAGCAAACAGGCACTTCTATCTTTAAGGGTACTGTGGAGAGTAGACGTTAGTGGCCCAACAAGTGAATACAAATCATTTAATTCCATGTCATCAGGAAAAGCTGTTCTAATAACTATAATGATGAACAAATGATTCTTGAATCCCTTCTTTTCGAAGAGTTTGCCTTCTTTTCCCTATATGTTTCAGCTGGAGCATGGGGAGTGAGCCTGCCTTCGGTCACTGTTTCTACATCCTGTTATTGTTTTCCCTTATACTTCCTCAATGCACTGCTGTAATGAAATGATCTGTATGGATGGCATGCAAAACAAAGTTTTTCTGTACCTGGGTACATGTGACAATAATAAACCAATTTACCAATTTACACTGGTCATCTGAAGCTGACTTCGTCAAAACAGCCACATATTTTGCTCTTTTCAGTGAGAATTAACTAAATCCATTCATGGATGTTTATGCTCTGAAGATAAATATATAAACAGTATACCTCGTATTAATGCGTGACTTAAAGTCATTGCAAAGCACTTCACGGTCAATGAAGCATGTTGAAAATGCAGAACCTAATTGCTGCATGGTAAAATTCCACACACTATGTAACAAAGGCCAACTACATTTGTATTAGTAATATTAATTTTTTGAGAAGTCTGCAACAATTTTGAAGGTTTATTGAGTTGTACACCACAATCCTAAACTAAAGCGCAATGACAGATTTCGGAATATAACAATAGACATTAGTAACATTTCAATCGGAGACAATTCTAGCACTCGTTATTTTCCAGTAAATTGAAGTCGTTATTTACTTCCCACTGACAGCATAAATCAGAAAACTGTCAGGATCAAATCTCCCTTCTCTCTGCCAATGACAGGAATCTAATCAGTGTCAGGCAATGAAATAATGCAATGCACAGAAACTTTGCACAAACATCCAGTCCATTATCTAATTTCTGTTGCTTCTTCAGACATTTTGTCCACCCCTAGGAAATTCACTAAACATTAACATATAAAGATATTCAAAATTGTTTCGATTTGTTTTGGAGAAAAAATATCTTTCAATGTCATCATGTACCAATACCACAATTAATGAGATTTGACCTTCTCATTAATACATAGGTTGCGGGTAAACTGGAAAGATCACACCTCCTAAATCTGCAGCCTCTAACACCAAGAAAAACAAACACAACAGGTGAATGGGGAGACATTACCTGAGAGTACCCCTCCGGCCACAGACCATCTTTCAATGGTCACTGTGTCTAAATCCTGGAACTCCTGACATCACTGTGGGACTACCTTCACCAAGGGACTGTTTTGGTTCATGCAATCACGCTCACCACACATTTCCTCACGAATAGGTGGGTATGTAAATATATAAATAAATGCTTCTGTACATGCAGGTTAACTAGCCTGAGAAGGTCCTACAGCCAAGACTTGAAGGCAAATTGAAGGCATGCAATCATGTTCATCAGATGGAAAGACAAGGATCTCGAACACTGTTCATGAAAAATACAGAATTGCTTTAGAAGCAGGCACAACAATTGTGGGAAATGTGGAATTACCTTGTTCCAAACTTAAAACGTTAAAAATCCACTAATAGCTTCAAAAACAGCTTTCCCAGTGCCGAACAATTCCCTGCTAGAATTAATAATCTACTTTTTATGTACTAGCATCCTAGTTAAGAATTTCTAGTCATTAATATTCAGCTCTTAAGACGGGTGAAAACAGAGCAATCATCATCGTGTCCTCTACATTTCACGAGCTCTTTTTTTGAAACATAAAAGCACACCAGCTACTGTGTATCAGAGATCTCCTGAATGTTAGCATTCTTAGGGTTTGGAGCCCTGGATTTAATTGGCAATTAACGTTTCATGCCAATGCCCAATGACGGTGCAGAATCTTACGTGGGATAATTCACTCATGTTATCCAAACTAATTTGATCAGGATTGTGGCCTTTTTGCCCTTCCAAACTACCGTCTAAGTTACTTTTCCTCTCCAAAGTCCTTGAATATGCTGCAATGTCCCAATATAGTGCCCATCTCGTCAGGTTTCTCTCCCACAGTAACAAAGCAACTTTGAACAGAGTCACAAATACGGATTTATTCACCATATTTAATTAACAAATAACTTCCATTCATTTAGCATGTTCACATAACACACAGAATTATCAAGTGAAACAGAAATAACTCAAAACTCTGCTGGCCATGCCATATCTTGCTCCAACTCCTATTCAACCACTTGATCAAAACATTAATTTTAAAATTCTCACCCTTAAATTTTAATTTCTGCTCTCCTCCAGACTGACAAACCTCCAGAAAGAGCTCCGTCAGTTTTGATTCTTTGACTATTTCCGTACTTAATTGCTCAACCATGAGCTTTCAGCTACCCAGGCTGTAAAATAAACCTCTCTTTCCTCCATAAAACCTACTTCTTTGATCTAACGTTTGGTCACTTGCCCCAGTATCTCCTTTCCATTACAGCGTTAGTTCTGTTGATAATTGTCCTGTGTGCTATGTTAACAATGGAAGTTGTTGTCATTTGTTAATTAAATCCCATGACATTATCTTTACTCTTTGACTACAATCATGCTATCCTTCAGGAAAACTGAATAGAAAATAAATGTAAATTCTAGTGTAGGACTCATCCTGAAACCACAATTGCGACAACAGATATCCTGATAGTTATGTAGCCGAGGCATATAACCTGAGATGCCCTTAATGAACTGCACTGTACAATGAATGACCTTTGACTTTTTGATAAGGGCCCAGCAAGACCATCATTGATTAAAAATCAAAAGACTACACATTCTGTAAATCTGAAATAAAAACTGAAAATGCTGGAAACAATCAGCAGGTCAAACAGCATCCGTGATAAGAGAAACAGAGTTAATGATATTTTATCAGAACAAGATGAAAGTTCTGATTAAAGGTCATCAGTCTGAAGCATTAGGACTGTCACTGATGTTACTCAGTGGAGAAAAGTAAATCAGAGTAAACTAAAGGAGTCTATGACCCATTGTGCACATACCTGCCTTTCCTGTTCTTGGGCCAAGTTTTCATCAAAAAACAGCATTTTTAAAGTTGGGTTTGCAAACTGCAAAGGATACGAGTGAATGTCCTGTTCCTTGGATCTGACTCAAAATAGTTTGGTTTCTTTGACATTCTCAATGTAATAAATTATTTCTTAATGCCCCACTGAATAGGTTTGCTCATCCGGTCACATATTCTTAGGGCTGGTGACCTTCATTCAACCACTCGTAGTATTTCCGGTTTAAAAGCTGGTGTTGAAAACCCATAAAACCTGTTTCTCTCACATCACAAGCAGTCTAATCGTAAGATTATCTCATCAGATTGTTGCCAACTTAATCCTAACTGTTAATAACCTCTTTCGTTAAAGAACAGAATGGGATTGTTAAATTGATGTAAGGTACAAAAATAGAAAAATAAAGTTAAAACTTCCAATGTTCATTTTATCAGTGTTCCCTTAAAATAAAACTTTAGTTCCGCAAATCCAGAATCTTATTTTATACATAATCGAGCTCTTGTCATGAAAACACATTCAAGCCCTGTGTGGTGGGAGAATCCACATGGATAACCAACAACTCCACCAGATTCAAAGTTTAAAACCTAAGCTCGAGTGAGGTGTCTAAACATTACTATTAAAGTTTGCATGAAAAGAGTACACACATTGTACCGTAACCAAGCTGCAGATGCAATTGGAGTTAATACAGGTGCAAATTGTTTGAAGCTTACTGCAGGGAGCACTGTACATAAATTATTTGCACTGGGACACTGAACAAACAGGTTCCTTTAAGAGTTGAATTAAGTTTACATTAACCATGAGAGAGTTCACTATTGTAATGGTCTTTTGAAGTAAAAGCCAAATGGCAGAAATATTTGATTGTATCTACTCAACTGCCAATAGAACTTCAATAAACGGTTTATACAGAGAAATACCCAGGCATTTTTTGATTAAAATGATAAAGTTAATATGTTTTAACATTTAAGAGTTTCCCTTCCAAAAGGGAAAATTATTTCTTTGAAACAATAAAAACACTGACAATGCTCTCTTACCTCCAGCTCTCCTTTAACTGAGGTGCAGTCAGATAACTAGAACACACAGCAGAAGCAGGTTGGAGGATCTTTGTACCTTGGGTTTTCAGCATGCTCTCTCAGTTATTGTCTGTGAGCACTGGATATCCTCTGCTCATTTCCATGCACAGAGTGCCAAATGTGAAGTCCCTGTGCTGCTTCTAAACTCCACCAGCCTCCATAACTTCCAAAGTAATAAGTCACTGCTTGGCTAATGCAATGTAACCAGACACTACCCACTGTCCTGACATATTTATCAAAAAACTTGTCATAATGTAGCTTTCCTCTCTTCCCTCACCAAAACATCTGGTCCAGTCTTCAGCTGTGGTTTAACACACAGAAACGTTGTGCTACCACCCCTTGGGAGCTGCCTAATATTACGAGACACCCAGCCCTATTGCCTCCCAGTTGAAAGGCTTACGTACTCATGCATAACATCCCATTAATTCAGTGCAGCCAGATCAGACAGCTTTGTTCAGAAAGGCTCTTTTCTGTTCACTTGTTTCAAGTGAGAAGTAACGCATAAACCCTGCCCAGTGAGCAAGCCCTCGAGCACTGTACATAGCAAACAATGCCTAACAAAGCCACTCTTGCTGTCTGTTCCAGCCAGCAGCAGGAATCCATTCCCAGGCACCACTCCACAATATCCATGAAGTAATACAAGTCAATCAGAAGTGCAAAGTTCTTAACTTTGTTTGTCTATGCTATTGCAAAAACAAGTGTGGAATTCCAAAACGCTGCAAAACTGAAATGAAGGTGATTAACCCAGTAAATACTGGATTTCCTTTTCAGTTCATTCTCTTTGATTTTTGTTAAACACAAAGCTATTTCTGCCATGACATTTCCCAAGAGCAAACTAATGTTTGTACGAACCCTTGTATGTAATGCAAGTTGAAGGGATTGATGCATTGGAATGATACTCTTGGATGAACTTTACATTCATCAAGCCTACATTAGAAAATGATTCCAAAGATTCCAATTTTAACAAAAAAAACTCTGCAAAACATGCCTTGCTTCTGATGGAATAATGCTCAGTATTCCATCATGATTTATTGATCTTCAAATCTTAAGAGCAAAGTGATTTTGCTGTTTTATTATCTCAGAGGCTTGTCTTACTAAGTTACAATCTTGAGCATTTTGGCAACAGCAAGCTTTGGACTGTTGAGTTTGACCCAAGATAGTCTGAATTCACTTAGAAAACAATGAACAGCTGGGTGGGAAGGTGGGGAAATAGGCAAAAGGGTAAATTTTCAGTTTTATGTCGGATTTATCTTTATATTGCATTATTGTTCGTCCCATCCAGAACTAGGTTGTAAGCTTACCAAATGAGAAAATCTCATTTAAAAAGGGAGTTATACTTTGCCCCTGGCCCTATTGCTTGTTGTGCACAGAAAGTAAAGACCACCTGATGGATGTATGCAAGATCATAGCTAGTTTAGATAAGGCAAAGAGGAGTATTCAATTCTCTTTAGTGGATGGCTCAAAGACTGGAAGACAATGCCAGCTGGGTTGGTAGAAACAGAATCAGTGTCCTCAAAAGGTACTTGAGGTTGCAATGAATCCATGACTCTCATTAAGCCTCAGTGACTTTGGCTGGCCAAATCTTATGGAAGGATTTACTGCAGCAGGCACAGTAGTGTAGCAGTGAGCATAACACTATTACAGTGCCAGTGATGTGAGTTCAATTCCAGCCACTGTCAGTAAGGAGTTTGTACGTTCTCCCCACATCTGCATGGGTTTCCTCCAGGTGCTCCAGTTTCCTCCCACATTCCAAGGATGTACAGGTTAGGAAGTTGTGGGCATGCTATGTTGGCGCCGGAAGCGCGGTGACACTTGTGGGCTGCCCCCAGAACACTCTACGCAAAAGATGCATTTCACTGTGTGTTTCGATGCACATGTGACCAATAAGGATATCTTACCTTGCTTAAAATCCCACCCAGTCAAAAATGCACAATTCCCCCTGTTTGATATATTTACAGTTGAAATAGCAAAACTAAATGAAGAAAACATGAACTTAAGTTTTAATATCTCTCGGGGCCTACTCCTGACTACCACACAGCTTTGTTTGGGAGACTTATCATCAATTCTAAGAGCCATAGGGCAATCCTGGTGGGTTGGAGATCTTAAACTTCAGAGTTATAGGCAATACATAACTGAAATAAATGTCATTCATTCCTCATTTCTTTAAGCCTGACATTATTATTTTAGAAAAATTGATTTTTTATTCATTCTCATGGTTAATAAGAATAAGAAGCAGAGTTGTTTGCAGGATCCCAACAAATCAGGCTGGAACAGGAATCTGATTACTGAGGGAGGTGAGATACAGTGCCACTGGCAGTGGGATGTAATGACAGTGCAACAGGAACCTCCCAATCAGCAGCACCCAAACTCCAGCCCAAACCAACACTCACAGGCCCACCATAGGACATCCAACATTTAACTGCATGAGCGGCTCAAGAATAAACCAATCCCCTTCAGCCTCCTGCCTGACGTTTGAGCACTCAAGCTTTAAATGATGACAAATGACAGACTGCAACTTTGGGTTCCTGCTGAACGAAAAGCTGCTGAGCCAGTTATGACTGAAAATGCCGGGAGAATTTTGACCTTCATCTCAAGGGGATTGGAGTGAAGAAGGGTGAAAGTTTTCAAACATTATAAAAAGGTCTCATTCAAGATCAGCTGGAGAACTGCATTCTCTCTGGGCACTGCTATCTTGGGAAAAATGCACTGATCCTTGAGGAGGAGTGAAATGTCTATTCAACAGTAGCTCAGATAGTTGAACTGTGAAGACAGGTTCCATGGGCTATATCCGTTCTGAAGTTTTTCCAGGGACACGAGAGCCTGCAGATGCTGGAAAGTGGAGCAAAAAACAAACTGCTGGAGGAACTCAATGGGTCGGGCACCAGCTGTGGAGGAAAATAGACAGTCAATGATTTGGGTTAAGACCCTTCACCTGGACTGGACTTCATCAATCCAGATGAAGGGACTCGATCTGGAAACGCCGAATGTCCAGCTCCCCCCACAGCCACTGCCTGACCCACTGAGTTCCACCAGCAGTTTGTTTTTTTTTGCTTGAAATTTTCCTTGTCTTTTTCACAGCTTTTAAGGGAAGAGAGTCCTATTTGTGACATTAAGCCTTTAGGCAGCATTGCTTCCCACAAAAGAAATTTGAAACTTGCTTCTTCCCCCAAAAGCAATTGAAGGTAGGTCAAATGAAAACTTCAAGGTAAGGCAAGGTAAAGAGTCAGTCCAGGCGAATGGAGATACGGTGCAGATCAGTAATAACTCATCTGAATGTGGAAAAGGTTCAAGTAGCCTGCATGTGCCTCAGCCATTTGTGTGAGAGCTCAAGCAACAAGTGTTGAGAGGCTATTCAAATGCACAGATTAGTTTGGCCGAACCCAGTCACGTCCACATGGGCACACTGCTCAGCAGATGATTTCGGCTCTCCCTAGCCCAGGGCCATGAAGGTTAAATTACAGTCCTTATAGTTCAACTCTAATCTGAATGCTGGCCACGAGGATCAGTTTATTTTGCATTTGTAATGTCAGGCTATTCACATGGAGAATTTGTCAGATTGGCATATTTCTTTGTGCTGGGTTGGGGAGAATTCTTGGCCACCACCTCAATTGTGATCCGGTGACAAGAGGCAAGGATCAAATTCTCTGTTTGCATGCTTATTTCTGCCTGGTATTTCAAAGAGCAGGTTAGCTGAGAACTGGTATTTTCAGCAATCCGACCAATTTAAACTTGAAAACAAACTGCTCTGCTTTCCATTTCACCCACCAAAGGTGGCTTGAAGATTTTACAAATATAATTGGCTCCCTATTGTAGGCCTTCCTTTCTGATATTCCATTTTGTTGTCATCTTTGAATTACAGCGAATGTTATGAACGAATGCATCTTCATTGCATCAGCCACTGAGTTGGAGACAAAAAAAGTCCATTTTGCAACATGCAATCCAATTTACAGAGGTATTTTTACTCAGCAGAGTATTGGTGAACTACAGCAAACTCATGACCGTGATCATCATTATCATCAGCAAAATCTATCTCTAACAAGATGCAGTGAATGATAGCTGCAAAACATATATTATGTGCATATAATCAATCCTGAAGTCTCAAGGAGACACTAGAGATTCTGCAGATGCTGGAATCTGGAGCAAGACACACAAAGTGCTGGAGGAAGTCAGCAGGTCAGGCAGCATGTTTGGAGAGAAATAAGCAGTCAACGTTTCAGGTCGAGACCCTTCATCAGGACTGGAACTGAAGAGGACAGGAGCCAGAATAAGAAGGTATGGGGAGGGGGAGGAGTATATGCAGGCAGGTTATAGGTGAGCCCCCCTCCCTTTGACTTCCCTCATTCCTGTGGTCCCCTCCACCCTTCCCTTTCCCCCGCCTTCATGACCTGCTCATCCATTCCCCACATCCTTCCCTTTATTCCATGGTCCACTGCCCTCTCCTACTGGATTCCTTTGCCTTCAACCCTTTGCCTCTTCTATCACCTCTCAGCTTCTTACATCTCCCCCACTCTTCCACTCTCCTGCCTTCCCCCTCTCACCTATCACCTGAACTCACCTACCCCATGCCTGCATGTACTCCTCCCTCTCCCCCGACCTTCTTATTCTGGCTTCTGCCCTCTTCCTTTTCTGATGTAGGGTCTCGACCTGAAATGTCGACTGTTTATTTCTCTTCATAAATGCTGCCTGACCTGCTGAGTTCCTCCAGCACTTTGTGTGTCTTAAGGCTGCATTTCAATTCTTGGCTAGGATGATTTTGCAATTCCAAAGATGGGGAATCAATCTCCTTTCTGGGTAACCCTTATGTCATGACTCTATACAGCCATTGTTTGAGATTCGTTTTTCTTCATTTTCTATCCCAATCAAGAACTTCATCACCAGATAATCCTCCCAATCAAGTTTCCATATTCTACCTCACCAGGGAACATGTAGATTATTGACCCCTGATCACTGGGGTGTGCTGGCATGGGATGGGCAAGAGCTGGCAAGTGATAGGTGGATCCAGAAGGGGTGGGGTTGATTGGCAGATAGACTCAGATGGAGGAGGAAAGGGTGGAGATGGCAACAGAGGGTGGGAGGTGATATTTATGGAATCGGAAAAGGAAGGAAGGTGAAGATTGGAACCAAATAAGGGAGGGATGGGAACATTCCTCAGTCATGCTGTTGTCAGAGATTTCATATTCTTCTGCTCAAATCACTGACTTTCATATAGGCGATGAGTTTTTTCTTTTAAAGAAATTGCAGATGTGCATGATTATATCACAGGATTAGCAGCCAGTGTTCTGGGCCATTGCTTCAGAGACCCGAGTTCAAATCCCACCATAACAGGTGGGGAAATTTAAATTGTGTTAGAGATTATTCTGAAGTTATGAAATTATGGATAGCATAATTATTGATTAATTAAAATGAGAACCAGGAAATAAAATCTGTTCACAATTTAACTTTAACTGATGCTCTGGGGCCAATGAAACAAATCACTGGGTGTGGGACATTCTGATTCTATCCCATTGAAACTACCACGGGAGAAGGCAATGTTCATGTTAATTGGTGGTCATTAAAAACTCCAGGATGAGATCAGGGAAGGCACCAAGTGGCCATCTCCTGTATGAGCACATTGTTAAAGGTGCTTAATGAGCAGTTCAGGACAGGTCTGTTTTGTCACTTAATATTCTGGCTCGTTGTATAGTTGGAGCCATCCCTCAACACAGTGACAAAAGAAATACATTTTGGGTGTCGAGTTTGTACTCTTTCAGAACAGATGCCAGTATTGAATTCAAAGGGGTTCTGGTAATTTGGATGTGCTCCCAATATAAATATATAATTCTACAAAGTTACCTGACTATATTCAAAATGTTCAAAGTTAAGTAGGTGATTATAGCCACTGAAGCTGTAGTTAATTGTTTATTGTTATCTTTGTGTTTAAATGTTAATAAAACATTCTCTTAGACTCTCTCTCTCCAGAAGATCTGCTGTGTGAATAAAGACTTCTCTATCTCCCAGTTACAGCTTCAGTGTGGCTCAGTTTAGTCAGTCACAACAAATTGAAGTACTTAAAATATATCTGGAATTCAAAGAAAAGAGTAATCTCAGCAGTGGCATCTACCATTTCGTTGTGAAAATACGATTGACTCTGCTTCCTTTTCTGGTCTGGCCAATATTAGCTTTTAATTGTTTCCTCTGTTCAGGGCCAGTTATAGATGGACAATAAATACCAGTGTGTCAGTGATATCCATAACCTGTGAACAAATAAATAATGAGAGGTCGAGAAGTCCTGAAGAAGGGTCCTGACCCGAAATGTTGACGGCCTGCTTTTCTCCACGGATGCTGCCTGGCCTGCTGAGTTCCTCCAGCATCATCGTGTTTTTCATCTTTCAGATAATGAGAGGTATTCACTCTTGTCTAACTTCAGTATTAACTTAAAATTTTATATTAATTTGGACAGCATAAATACAAAAGCACATCTACGCATAACCACAACATGAGTTACTGCTAAAAAGTATCCAAGGCAATTAAAGGGGGACTTTAGCATTAGGTTAAAGTCATGGACCTCCTTGTCACAGGAAAAGGATGTTGCTTTAAGTCTGTGTAGTGGTTGGTATGCAAATATCATTCCATGTTGAAAGAAACCACACTTGGGCATCTTTCATTTCTCAATATGCTTGGAACATGGAATATCAGGAGCATCATAGACACCTCCAGCAGTAACCGATCAGAACATTGCTCCACTATCCTGGCAGAGGCTCTGACATTGACATCGCTGCCTGACAAACACAATGAGCAAGAGATGGGCAGCTCAAAGAAGAGGGTCAATAATTGAATCTGTGGAATATATCAAATATCCAATGACAAAAGCAAAAAACCAAACTGCTGGAGGAACTCAGCAAGTCAGGCGGCATCTGTACAGGGAAATGGATAGTTGACATTTCGGGTTGAGAACCTTCATCTGGACTGACTCAACACCACCATGATTTGCATCTATGAAGAGGCTCCTGACTTCTCAAGACAACACAAGCACTATTCTGTGAGGATGACCAGAAGACGCGGGAGCTAATTAACCGCAAATGCAAAGGTTTCTTGGATTGGAAACATCTCGCTTCAAGGCAAGCACTTGAAGGCTGAGATCCAACAAAAAAATGTGTGGCCTGGAAAACAGATGGATGGTGACCAGCAACTAGCCAATAACCACAACATACATGGATTCTTCAGCATCACGACCATTCACAGTGCAGGCTCGCAAGTGGCTCAGAGTGAAAGCCGGGAAGGGAGGAGAGCTTATCAAACACAGAGAGGCAACACAGTGCTCACTGGAGGGAGTATTTCAAAGAACTCCCCAACTGGGACACTGCCCTTAACGTTAGTGGCCTTGACTCCATCTCACAGAACATCACCCTGTCCACATCTCAGATTGACAAAAGGTTGGAAGGCCAAGTGTCAACTGAAGATCAAACAGACATCTGGAGCATAAAGTATCCCTGCTAAAGTTCTAAAACTTGGCAGAGAGCAACTTCAGGCACATATACAGAGCCTCATTCCCCTCATCTGGTTAAGAGGAGGGCATACCAGGGGACCTCAGAAACACCACAATTGTGACCATCTTTAAGGAAGGAGGCAAATCTAATTGCTATATCTACAGAAGGGTTTCCCTGCTGTCAGCCACAAGGAAAACCATTGGAAGGGTCCTCCTCAACTGTCCCCTCCCAGTGGATGAAGAGCTGCTCCCCAAAGCACAGTGGGGATTTTGTCCGTCTATAAGCACAATGGATATAATCTTCACCACATGGCAGTATAGATATTACCAAATACAAATGCTGAAAATGTAGTTTATAATCTATAACCTTCTTTCATTCTAAAGAAAACCTCCTCAGTTTTTTGTTAATCTTTTCTTTTCCTGGAGGTTCTGACCCTTGTTTGATGTAGTTTCACAAGTACACAAAGCTAGTACAATAGGCTCTTTGTCTCCTTTCTCTCATGTCAGAGAACCATCAGCACAACAGAGGGGGAGGCAGCTGAGCACAACCTTGTTCTCACCCAGATTTGTTTCCTCTCTCCAAATGAACTCACCTCACATCACCTCTCTCAGCACAGAACAGTCATTAAGTCAGGGGCTTTTTCTTTTCATGGACAATGTTTCTTATAAAGAAGAGACTACCCTTAAACACTGCCTTTCCCAATATTAGATGTTCCAATGTGTAATGCAGATATTTAGCTATTTTTAAAGAGTAATATCTTGTTGGCAGTGCTGGAAATGTGGAGCCAATTCTCCCGCTGAACGACAGAGGAGTATCTTCAGTAATCGACTCCAGGCCACTTTACCACATGTGATTAATAACCAGAACAACTACGTTCCCTTTCCTTGACTTCAAGGTCTTTCAGTGGTGGCAAGGTGACCACTTGCTCGATTTTTTACCACTGTTCCCTGTTGAGCATTCTGCACAACTAATGAAACACTCAACAGTGATGATGAACTATCTACACAGAATGCCACCTCACCAGAGGATTGTGCTCTGCAGTGAAACTAGGAAAGGCAAGCCACTCCGAGGAATCAATTCAGCCCACTCTCTCTGCTTTAAGAGTTTTAATGAGGTTTGGTATTGGAAATGATGTTTCCTTATTCCAGCATGAACCCCGGGCAAAAGTATTCTTTTTCAAGACATTCTGGCCAGACTGGTTGAATTATAGTGATGATGGGAAAGGCACAAGGACTCAGGTTTCAATCCCTGTGTGTGGGGTGGGGGAGGGGGAAATCAGCAGAATAGGCAGACAGACATATCTATACTGATATTTCTAATTACATGTTAATTACATTCTTTTCCTCAAAATGTAGGAAATAGTGATACAATTTATAAAATGTGCAAGTTAAAAAGAATGAATCAGATGAAAATCTTTGATTGGACTGTTTCTGTATTTACAATTACAATGCAGAGTCACAGAGTTATACAGCATGGAAACAGGTCCATTGGTCTGACTTGTTCCATGCCAACTAAGTTGTTTACCCAAGCTAGTCCATTTGCCTGTGTTTGGCCCATATCTCTCTAAACCTTTCCTATCCATGCACCTATCTAAGTGTCATTTAAACATTGTAATTTTACCCGCCTCAACAGCTTCCTCTGGTAGCTTGTTCCATATACCCACCACTCTGTGTGAAAGTGTCATTGGATGTGGTGGATTGGGTCAGCTGTGAGGCTCCAGTGACCATTTTGATTGTTGGTCCTGTGCTGAAAACAAGGACTCCATTGTAAAGAGACTAGGCACTGCAGAGCTGAAAATGTTCCATCCAATGGGCTTTCCAAGGCCAAGCGTGGTAGGTTGACAACCATTGTCAAAACGATGGGCTGGTAAGGGAGGGGAGACACCAGGGCCCTGCACATGGAGGGAAAATCAGGAGTGAGAGATTGGTAGGTTTGTGTAGGCTGGGTTTTGAAAACACCACTGGCAGCATGTCAAAGTATGGGGCACCGCAAGTACTCAGGAATCAGACAGATGGTTGGTTCAGGGTGGTGTAGTGAGGAGGCCAAAGATGAAGAAAATCTTCTTATCCGGCAGCCATCTCATAGACTCATAAATTCATAAAGCATGGGAACAGGCCCTTCAGCCCAACTTGTCCATGCTGACTGTGTTGCCCAGTGAGCTAGTCTCATCTGCCCACGTTTGGCCCATAGCCCTCTAAACCTCTCCTATCCATGTACTTATCTGGATGGTTTTTAAGTGTTGCAAATATTCCTGCCTCAACCACTATTTCTGGCAGCTCGTTCCAAATGTGCACCACCCTTTGCGTGAAGAAGCTGCCCCTGATGTCCCTTCTAAATCTCTCACCTCTGATCTTAAATGCATGCCTGATTGTTTTTAGCACCACCTCCCTGGGAACAAGACTATGTGCTTTCACCCTGTCTATGCCCCTCATGCATATACCTCTATCAGGTCACCCCTCAATCTCTTATGTTCCAGGGAATAAAGTCCTAGTCTACGTAACTTCCCCTTGTAACTCAGGCTCCCAAGTCCAGGCAACATCCTGGTAAATCTTTTCTGCACTCTTTCTAGTTTAATAACATCTTCCTAGAACGGGGTGACCAAAAGTGTACACAGTACTCCAAGTGCAGCCTCACCGATGTCTTATATGACTGCAACATTATTTCCCAACTTCAATGCTCAGTGCACTGACTGATGGCCAGCCTGCCAAACGCCTTCTTCACCACCCAGTCTACCTGTGATGCTGCTTTCAGCAAACTATGCACTTGCACACCTAGGTCACTCTGTTCCATTGCACATCTCAGTCGATTGCCTGCAGATAAGTCCATGTAGGCACAGGACACCCAACAACAGGCACTCACCTTGACGAATGGTTCAATCCCATGCAATGCTCCAAATGCATCCCATGCAGCTCAGTTGCCTTAATTGCACAGATGGCTATTGCAAAAAGAGCCTGAAGTAATAGTAGTTACCATTATCTACTCTAGAAAAAAAATTTAAACTGCACCATTCCAAAACAAAACAATGATACACTATTGAATTTTTTGGCAATAATTTGATGGCATTTTCAAATCGGATCTGCCTGAGGTGGTTATAGATTTGTTGTCCACCTTTCCTGAATCAATTTCACTGCTTCCAAACATGTCTACTTTCACCAACTGAATTCAGCACAATAAAAAGTGTTTTATGGATCCTGCCTACAATTGTTCCACCTTTTCAAAAAGGCAGAGAGTAAACAGCTGTTCTTAAATCAGTTGTAGAACTCTCAGCTTACTCATCCAGTTCAACCAAGACCCAACATGTTTCACAAAAGATATTCACGCAGAAGGAAGGCAGGCAGGCAGGCTTCTGCCGCTGCTTCAAGAAGTGAGCTCAGCTGTGATATCCCAATGTTTCCATTAACCTGTCCCTCAACCATTAAATTAATTCTGTCTCGCTCACACGTTTGAGATGCTGGAGGGAACTGCAACTTGTAAGGTCTGAACATTATGCTAATAGAGTTACATGTGTGAAAAAATACACAGAACCTGGTAGTGATTAATGAATTCTGACAGAAATGCAGAATATGATCATCACAAACAACTCCCGGGGGAACCTTCTAAAGATAATTTACTACAAAAGCTATTGAAAGTCAACCTAGTGATTCAACCCATTTGTAGTAACAGACTACTTTAAATTGATGCTCATATTTCAAACAAATTTAAACTTAATTCCTTTAAGCAAAAGCTTTTTATCCAAAAAGTGTTTTTAAGAATTTTAAAACCAGAGTTTTCCCCTGAAGCACTGACACTCAACATCACAGCAGGACCATTGCTACCTTGATCCTTTGATCAAACTCCAGGGCAGGCCCGGTGATGTAGCGGTTAGCGTAACGCTGTTCCAGCGCCAGCGACCTGGGTTCAATTCCAGCCGCTGTCTGTAAGGAGTTTGTACGTTCTCCCTGTGTCTGCGTGGGTTTCCTCCGGGT
>JAUZTB010000033.1:13259384-13273961 GCA_034780895.1 Rhynchobatus australiae | reverse complement strand
ATAGGAGACAGAGGAGATGGGTAGAGGTTTGTTTTTGTGATTGGATATCTATGACGAGTGGTGTCAGACAAGGATCAATGGTGGGACCCTTGTTGCTTGTAGTATACGTGAATGACTTGAATGTGGGTGTGGGATGAAAGATCAGTAACCTTGCAGATGACACGTAGATTGATTGAGTTGTTGACAGTGTGGAAGGTAGTCTTAGGCTACAGAGAATTATTGTTGTGTTGGTGAAATGAGCTGGAAAATGCCAGATAGAGTTTAATCTAGATAAATTTGAGGTCATGAATTTTGGGAGTACTAATGAGTCTAAGATATACACCATGAATAGTTGGGTCTTAGGGAGTACAGAGGAACAGAGAGACCTCGGAGTACAAGTCCATAGGTCCTTAAAGGTGGCATCACAGGCAGATAATGTAGTTAGGAAGGCATATGGGACACTGGTCTTCAGTAGTCAGGGCATCAAATACAAGAGCAGGGAGGTTATACTCCAACTTTACAAACCATTGCTCAAGCCTCAGCTAGAGGATTGTGTATCATCTTGTTCAGCATGCGATAGGAAGGGTCTGATCATTTTGGAATGGCTGTAGAGGAGATTCACCAGGATGTTGCCTGGAATGGAGTGTATATGGACTTAATAAGGTGTTTGACAAGGTTCCCATGGTAGGCTCATCCAGAAAGACATGAGGCATGGGATCCATGGAGACTTGGCTACGTGGATTCAGAATTGGCTCACCCACATAAGGCAGAGGGAGTTTGTAGAAGGAGGGTGTTCTGCCCGGAGGTCGGTGACCAGTGGTATTCCATAGGGATCTGTTCTGGGACCCCTGCTCTTCGTGATTTTTATAAATTATTTGGATGAGGAAGTAGAGAGGTGGTTAGTAAGTTTGCAGATGACACAATGGTTAGAGAGGTTGTGGATAGTGTAGAAGGTTACAATGGAATATAGGCAGGATGCAGAGTTTGGTGGAGAAGTGGCAGATGGTTCAATCTGGAAAAGTGTGAAGTGATACACTTGGGAAGAATGAACATGAAGGCAGTGTACAAGGTTACTGGCAGGATTCTTAGCAGTGTGGAGGAACAGAGGGATCTTGGGTCCAAGTCCATAGATCCCTCAAAATTGCCATGCCTGTTGATAGGGTGATTGAGAAAGCATATGGTGTGCTGGCCTTCATTAGTTGGGGAATTGCATTCAAGAGCCACGAGATAATGTGGCAGTTCTCTAAAACTCTAGTTAGACTGCACTTGGAGTATTGTGTTCAGTTCTGGTCACCTATTATAGAAAAGGTGTGGAAGTTTTAAGGAGGGTGCAGAGGAGATTTACCAGGATGCTGCCTGGATTAGAGAACATGTCTAATGAGGAAAGGTTGAGCGAGCCAGGGCCCTTCTCTTTGGAGTGATGCAGCATGAACGGCAACTTGATAGAGGGGCATAGGTAGAGTGGACAGCCAGCACATTTCCCCAGGGCGGCAATGGCCAATACCAGAGGACATCAGTTTAAGGTCAGAGGAGGAAAGTTTAGGGGAGATGTCAGAGGTAGGTTTTTTACACAAAGAGCAGTGGGTGCCTGGAACGCACTGCCAGGGCTGGTGATGGAGGCAGAGATGAGAGCAACACTTAAGAGGAATTTAGACACATATCTGAACATGCAGGGAATGGAAGGATATGGACTATATGCAGGTAGAAGGGATTGGTTAGATTGGCATCATGATTGGCACAGACACAGTGGGCTGAAGGGCCTGATCCCGTACTCTACTGTTCCATGTTCTATGATTGCACAGCCAGTGTCCCAGTGGTTCCATGGAACACAATTTGCCATCCCCTCCCAGGCTGACAAATCTCTGGCCTGGTGAGGGCTTGAAGATGACTTGTCTGAGTCACTGTAGATAGATAAATAGGTAGAGTTATATAGCACAGAATCAGACCCCTCGGACCAACTTGTCCATGCCACAAGTTGTCTTTATGAACTAGTCCCATTTGCTTTTGCTTGGCCCATATCCCCGTAAACCTTTCCCATCTATGTACCCGTCCAAATGTCTTGTAAATATTGTACCTGTCTCTACCACCTCCTCTGGCAGCTCGTTCCACACACCCACTACCCTCTGTGTGAAGAACTTGCGCCTCAGGTCCCCTTTCAATCTTTTCCCCTCTCACCCTAAACCTGTGCCTCTAGTTTTAGACTCCCCCGCCCTGGACAAAAGACTGTGACCATTTACCTTATCTGTCCCCCTCATGGTTTTACAAATAAGGTCACCCCTCAGGGAAGACAGTCCCAGCCTATCTAGTCTCTCCTTATAACTCAAGCCATCCAGTCCCGGCAACAACCTTGTGAATCTTTTCTGCACCCTCTCCAACTTAATCACATCTTTCCCATAGTAAGGTGGCCAGAACTGCCCACAATCTTCCATGCGCTGTCTTACTAGCGGTCTATACAGCCATAACATGATGAGCCAACTCTTGTACTCAGTGCCCAATACTGAGTGCTGGGAAGAATCCTCCCCTTGAGGTAAAATATCCGTGATAGCTTTTCCTTAGATTCTTCAAACTCATCCTGAGCCCCGATCAGACCCTGACACACACCCAGTCCTGACTGTGAACCCGTCTGCCCTGCATCGTGCCCCAGCTGACCCTTGAGGCCATGGTCCCTCACAAACCAGTGCTCAGCTCTACCACCACCATTCTCTACCCAAACCCCCTTTAACTTCCTTCAAGTCTTCATGACTGAGTCAATCACAAACCTGACAGCACCTCCCTGTCACCCGAATCACCAGCCAACCATCAGCCACCAACAGCCAACCAGATCCTGCCCTTCACCCTGAGGTACTGATCAGACATGAGGATCCCGATTACACCTTCCACCCACTGACTGACACCTTTCCCTCTCCAACCTCATCCACAACCCGCTATACTCTCCACACTCTCCCCACCATCCACCTCTGCAGTTAGACTCCCTTTGGTGCTTCACTGTGGACGACAACATGAAGGGACATAAGATGAGATAAGATTTATTAGTCACCTGTACATCGAAACGCACAGTGAAATGCATCGTTTGTGTGGAGAGTTCCGGGGGCAGCCCGCAAGTGTTGCCACGCTTCCGGTGCCAACACAGCACGCCCACAACTTCCTAACCCGTACGTCTTTGGAATGTGGGAGGAAACCGGAGCACCCGGAGGAAACCCACGCAGACACGGGGAGAACGTACAAACTCCTTACAGACAGCGGCAGGAATTGAACCCAGGCCGCCGGCGCTGTAAAGTGTTATGCTAACCACTACACCCTCGTGCCCTTGAGAAGGTGGTGGGGAGCTGCCTTCTTGAACCGCTGCAGTCCGTGAGGTGTGGGTACACCCACAATGCTGTTAGGGAGGGAGTTCCAGGAGTTTGAAGCAGCATCGGTGAAGGAACGACGATATATTTCCAAATCAGGATGGTGTGTGGCTTGGAGGGCACCTTCCAGGCAGCAGAGTGCCCATGCTTTTGGTCTCTCCACAGATGCAGCCTGACTTGCTGATTGCTTCCAGCATTCTCTGCTTTCTTATTGTCAGTGAATAGATGGGAAGACAATTCTTACCTAAATATACTATTTTCACTGAACCAATTCGATGGGCTGAATGGCCTACTCCCACTCCTATGTTTCAAATAGGCATGTAATAAAGATTTTTCAATGGTTGTGTGTTGGACTCAAACTAATTACAATGTTAGGGAAGATCAGTGGTTTATCAATTAACTGTTAAGCTCAATTAAGATCCATTAATCTTTCAAAGGCTCTCTGCCCGCAACTGCTGTGAGTAGAATTGATTTGTGCTCTATACTTCACAGGAAATTTGCATTGATTTATGTTAATTTACCTTCTGAAATGTCTGCACAACAAATGTTCCTAATGTGATGCAGTTGTGTGGCAAGTACATCGTCACTAGACTTGGGCAGTAATGGATTGGAGGGTGTGATGGATATAGCAGGCGATATCAATGGAAGGTGCATTGTGCAAGGTACCAATAGTCACAGCCCTATGGTTAACGTGCTGGGAACATTCAACATTATTTTGTGGATATTATCAACGCATTGCCAGTTAGAAATTGGATTGCAATTTATTTTGATGTTCTAAGACCATGCTGCCTATAACACCCACTCAGACCTCCTGAAAGAATCTGGTGAAATTTGTTTTTTCCCCTTTGACTCTCACCAACTTTCACCGATGCACCATAGAAAGCATCCTATCTGGATGTATCATGGCTTGGTATGGCAACTGCTCTCCCCAAGACCGCAAGAAGCTGCAGAGAGTTGTGGACACAGCCCAGCGCATCACGGACACCGACCTCCCCTCCTTGGACTCTGGTGTCTTTACCTCTCGCTGCCTTGGTGAAGCAGCTAGCATAATCAAAGACCCCACCAACCTAGGACATTCTCTCTTCTCTCCTCTCCCATCAGGCAGAAGATACAGGAACCTGAGGGCACGTACCACCAGACTTAAGGACAGCTTCTACCCCACTGCGATAAGACTATTGAATGGTTCCCTTATACGATGAGATGGACTCTTGACCTCACAATCTACCTTGTTGTGATCTTGCACCTTATTGTCTACCTGCACTGCACTTCCTCTGTAGTTGTGGCACTTTCCTCTGTTCTGTTATTGTTTTTACCTGTACTCTGTACTAACTCAGTGCAACTGCACTGTGTAATGTATTGACCTGTACGATCGGTATGCAAGGCAAGTTTTTCGCTGTACCTCGGTACAATTGACAATAAATCATGAAATACCAATACCAATAAATCATGAATATTTCCAACAAAGTACAAGGGACTGTGTGCTGAGCCTTGTGGAACCCAACAGGCAATAGCTTGCCAATTATAAACATTCCTGTCAATCATCACCCTCTGCTTGCCGCCACTGAGCTAATTTTGGATCCAATTGGCTGATCGTCTTTGGTTCTATCCTGCCGATGATTAAAGGCCTTGCTGAAGTATGTAAACTGCATCAAATATCTTGTCCTCATCAAACCTTCTTATTAACTCCTCCAAAAATGTCAATTAAGTGATCAGACATGACTTTCGGTCATCTAATTAATGTGGTTTGTCCTTGAAAAAGCTTTCCCTTTTTAAACATTCCCTCGGAACTAATTTTAATAATTTGCCCACCACCAAAGTTGAAATAACTGGCCTGTAATTACTTGGTATACCTCTTCATTTTTTCAACAACAAAACAATGTTAGTGTGACCTTCAATTCTCTACCACTACTCCAGGGTTGGATGAAAAATGATAGTCAGAGTCAACTTTATCCTTGCTTCTTTTAACATTTGATCCAGGCAATTTACCCAATTTCAAGAATGCTAAGCACCATAATATCTCTTTTTATTAAGCTTATTCCATCTACATACTCTCTCCTCATTCAATATTTGCATTATCTTCTGAATTTGCAAAGACAGTTGCAAACTATTTACTAAGAACTTTATTCCCAAGGCTCAAGATTTGCTCAACAGGAAAGCAGCAAAATAAAACTCTCACAGAATATTTATTCTCCCAGTGCTATCTTCCATTGAGAAACTGACACCCAGCTGATAAACAAAGTACAGTACAGCACAGCATTGCTTTAAGAACCTGTTAAGTTCTGGTCCTCAGGCTTACTGGCTGAGAAAGCAATTCAACGTTCAAGGCTATGTCCATGAATTTCATTAAAATGATTTAAAAAATTATAAAGACCAGGAAAAAAAATTAAATACATTTAAATGAAGTCAAATCAAAAAGTTGGAAGTTAGTTTGAACGCTCTTCTCTCTCAAACTGATTTTCTTCATTGAAATCACTGGGCCTGGTGAACTGGCTAGTTTATCTGCGCAGGTTCAGCAAGTTATTTCCCTAGATGCTGGGAAAAATGGACATGTACACTCCTTCAGTACACTCCATGAGGATAGAGGTGTACAAGATGATAAGAGGCATAGATCAAGTGGACAGTCAGAGACTTTTTCCCAGTGTGGCAACGGCTAACACAAGGGGACATAATTTTAAGGTGATTGCAGGAAGGTTTAAGGAGGATGTCAGGGGTAAGTTTTTTTACACAGAGAGTGGCGGGTGTGTGGAACACACTGCCTGCAGAGGGTATGAGGGGCAGATACATTTGGGATATTTAAGAGACTTGGATAGACACATGAATGATAGAAAAATAGGGGGCTATGTGGAAGGGAAGAGTTAGATTGATCACAGAGCAGGATAAAATGTCGGCACAACATTTTGGGCCGAAGGGCCTGTACTGTGCTGTAGTGTTCTGTGTTATGTCTGAGCCCAACTGAGCAATCAGTGGAAATCTACTTAAGTTCAAGATTTGAACCTTTGCTTGGAAGTTGCAAAACTTTGCACAGAGGTTAAAGCTGGCAGTTCCAGCCAGCTCTTATATCAGATCAAATTCTTTGCCTATATGGACAGATTGATTTTCACCATTCTGCTTATGAACAAAGTTCTCAGGCTAGAAATAGCTCAGGGACATGTTACCAACACCTCATGAGTTCCCCAAGTGATCACTGCGGCTGCTTTGGCCTGGGTTACGTAATCATGAGTAGATGTTGGCCTCTGACCTGGCCCCACTGGAACCACACCTGCCTGAAGAAGCTGAGGCAACATTGAAAGGCAAGGCTCGACAGTGAGGGGGACAGGCCAATCACAGGTCAAATGAGTCTTCCAGCATTGAAGCAGCACACCTCTTTTCAAAGAAGAGTTCTGCTTGCTTTCAAATAAGTTGAGAAATAGCAGCAGGAACCTGAATTGGAATTGGTTTATTATTGTCACTTGTACAGTGAAAAACGTGCCTTGCATACATTCATACAGATCAGTGCATTGAGGTAGTACAAGGTAAAATAATAACAGAAGGCAGAATAAAGTGTAACAGCTACAGAGAAAGTGCAGTGCAGGTAGACAATAAGGTGCAAGGTCATAATGAGGTAGATTGAGGTCCAGAGTCCATTTTATCATACTAGGGAACCATCCAATTGTCTTATAACAGTGGGATAGAAGCTGTCCTTGAGTCTGGTGATACATGCTTTCAGGCTTCTGTATCTTCTGCCTGATGGGAGAGAAGAGAGAATGTCCAGGGTGGGTGGGGTCTTTGATTATGCTGGCTGCTTCACCAAGGCAGCAAGAAATATAGACAGTCCATGGAGGAGGAGCTGTTCTCTCCTTCAATAAGATCATGGCTGATAGCATTGCCTAATCCATATATCATGATTAAGATCACCCTATCTCTGTCTTGAATAAAATAAATGCCCGAACTCTTTTGGAGCAGAGAATTCCAAGAACTGAGATTTCTCCTCCATCTAAGTGTGAAATGGGTGAACCGTCTTCCTCAGACTCTGCCCCTTTGTTTAATTCTCTTGTCAGAGGAAAATACCTCTCAGCATCTACCCTATCAGTCCCTTTCAGAATCGTTTCCCTGAGATAACCATCATTCTTCCAAGCAAATCATGCCCCATTCTACTCAATAACACTCTTGTCCCAAGAAGCAATCAATTTTGTTATGTTTAATTATATTTCTAACTGATCACACATATTTTTATTCATCTTCATCTGGTGGTGACCACTGTAAAACCCTCTCAGACTCACACTGATACTTCTGTGAAGAGACCTAATAAAAAGATTAGGCCTTTCATTTACAAATGTAAGGGACCTAGTGCTGATCTCAGGTGTCTGCTGGAAATGCCTGAAACAGTATGGTCCAAGCCAATTTTAGATTGGATGTTTCCCAGGCCTTAGAAGGGTAAAAGACAATGTTCCAGGAAAGTGGATTTTTTTCTGTCTATGTTATGCTTGATAAACAGACACAGAAAGTCCAATTGTAGCTGTGTACTCTTTGGGGAATTTTTCTACATTGTTCATTGCTGCAGAAACACGTGGTACATAAAATAATCATCCCATCTTCAATCTTGTCCATTTGGTATCTGGTGTGTGGGGTGATTTTTAAATTTGCTAATAGAGCAGCTTACTGACACCTCATAACACAATAAAAACAAACATAAAAAAGAAAACAAATTATGCTTTTATCTCCTCATATACATCTGATTATGTCAGATTCCTGGTCTCACAGTCACTTCTGTTCAGTGTGTCAAAATCATTCTTTTTAAAGTGGGTTACGATGCTCTGGAGATCACAGCAAATACATTCAGTTACACTGTGAGCACCAACAGTGTTTATAAAACAAATAGTTTACACCTTATAAAAGTAGAATCAAAAGTACAAGGCCCAGATAACTGACAATGAGCCAATCCAGCCTTTAATTGTGCGACCACAGCATGCGTCAAAAATTAGCAAGACAAACTTTAGTCTCAGAGGAGGAAAAAGATTAAAGGTCAACACACAGCCAAACAGAATTTACAGCTTTGTGTATAATGGTGGCTTCTCTAAGTTTAGATCTTTCAGAATGGAATCCACCAATGATTGGTGGATTTGCTGAAATCTGCATGCATTCAGACTTATGGAAGTTGTATTTTCTTGTCCTGTATCCGTAACAATTCTTACTGCTCAGCTGGAACTCTGGAATTACTTGCAATCACATTTGTGCCAAAACCTGGTCTGAGTCATTGGCAGATAAAGAGTCCGTCATTGGTGCTTGGCAACAGAGTGAGAGAGGGATCCAATGTTCAAGCATCAATTTCCCCCACTGTGGTTGTATATTCACCTGGTGTATCAGCCCAGGGAGACACATGAGTGGCAATAGTGCTAAGTTTTTAAAAAATAAGTTAACGCTACTGAATGTATTGATCATGTTTCGCATTGTTTCTTCTTTTGTATATATTTTTTTATTATGAATAAAGTTCATTTTTGAAATATAAAAGATCCACTTGCCAGCTGGTGCTTGAAGCAGTCAATTCCCAAGATCTCCCGGTGAACTCAGCTTGGGCTCTCTGGTGGCTCTCCCCAGTTAATATGTGCCAACAAACGTGACCTCTCCTAACTGAGCAGTGTAGACAGTTTTCCCAAATTGTCAGTGCAATCGGTTGAGCTTCCCTATTAATATTTGTGTGTAGTCTCATGGAAGTTCCCTTTAAATGCAAGGCTTTACTCTTCTACATTTGCACACATTTTCACACCATGTGCCCACCCACACAAGAGTATTACAGATTTTGTAATACTGCAGTGATCTGAACTGCATGTCTGGCTACTATCATAAATAGGCTGATGTTCAAACCTGTTCCACAGAGAGGATGACCAACAAGATGTATCTTGTTAACCCTAATGCCTGATAACTAGAGGGCTATGCCCGCAATGACTCAGACTCAGTGGGTAGCAGTCTCGCCCATGAGTCAGCAGGTTGTAAATTCATATCTTCCCTGAGCCTGAAGCATAAAACCAAGCCTTCCATTCCAATGCAATCCTGAAGAACTGCTCCACTATTGCAGCTTCTGTTTTTTGAATGAAGTATTCAAACTAAGTCCCTCTTTACCCACTGAAGCAGATGTAAAAGATCCTGTGGCACTGTTTAAACAGGACTTTTGGTATTTTCCACAATGTTCCCTTTATTATTTATCTCTACATCAACAATCTGAAAAAAATTATCTGGTCATTCTAATATTGCTTTTGTACCTTGCTGTGTGGTGCTACATTTTCTGGATTACAGTATGGCGCCACAGTGTTGATGTGACAGAGCTGGTGATCCAGATGCCTGAACTGATGAACTGGAAACCAGAGTTAAAATTCCATCATGGCAACTGGTAAATTTAAGATCAGTTTAACTAATTAAATAAATTCAGAACTTTTAGCCAATATCAGAGACACTGACCATGAAACTATTTGTTTCCAACGCAATATAACTTGCACAATTACTTCAGTACACTGGATATCATGAGTAATACAGTGAAATGGAACCTAATTAACATGTTCAAATAACTGATTTCTACATACAGTCTTCGTTAGGACTGCATTTCAAGCACCACACCTTTCAGAGGATACACTGGCCTTGGATAAGAACTGCAGAGATTTACCAGAATGATACCTGAACTCTAAAAGCAAACTGAATAAAGTAGAGCTTTCCCTGAAATATGGTAGGTTTAAGGGATGATTTGCTGAAAGATTTAAGATATTAAGAGGTATTGACAGGTTGCTATGTCTGTGACAGGGGGCCAAGCACTAGAGCAAGGCCTTTCAGGAATGAAACTGGAAAACACCCCTACATACAGAGAGTGCAGGAATTTGGAACTCTTCACCATAGATGGCAATAGATGCTTGGCCCAATGTTAATTCCACATCTGAGGTTGTTAGTTTTTTTGGTAACCCTAGGATACAAGGAATATTGGGGGGGGGGGGGGAAACAGAAGCATTTGGAGCAAACTCACAGATTGCCCTTGACCTTACAGAATGGTGAAGCAGGCTCAAGGGGCGAAATGCCTCATTGTGATCCTATCTTCAACTCTATATGCATCAAAAATTGGATCTTTATATTCCCAATAGGTACCTTGTGGGCTTACACAGTGGCATCAGATAAGATAAGGAGATGGAGAACAGCAATACACAGAACTTGATAATGCAGCTGCCCAAAATAAAATTTTAATTGCTGTCTGGATATCTGCATTCAAAAGGGGTTCATCCAACAAATGGATAACACAGGGACAGTGAGCATCGTCAAAAGACCGTGTCCACCTTAGTTGTAAAGTATGTTATGGTGATGTAAGGTTGTGAAAGGTGCCATATAAATCATGTATCTCTCTCCCCTCTATTTCTATGGCAATGAATTAAAAGGATGCTCCATGGTGCAGTTATGGTAGTGTCTGAAGACACGGCAAAGGAATTCAATGCACCATTTCCAGTCTAAATACAATGCAGTGGTCAAAGGGTTAAAGCTGGGGACATTGACAGCTGCATAGTTTAGGTTAAGTGCAATAACTCCCCTCACTAAAATCTCCAACCAGGATGTGATCCTGTCCTGCAGTCAAAATTCGGGTAACAATACTTCTGCATACCTCATTTCAGCAGGGTTGTTTGACCACAACACATGTAACGCAAGCTCTGTGTTGAGCTATACTTGATAATGGGTCCATTTGTTTAACCTACCTCAATCAACAGTGCTACCAAAAAATCAAGTTTAGCAAAACCACAGGACATTAGTAATGTACATGAAGAAATTCACTAAATAATTTAACTTGCCTTCAGGAGAAAAAACGATTATTGCTTTATAAAGCAATTATTTTTCATTCCAGAGTCGTGCAGTTAAATATGCTTTAGGGCCTTTGCTTCAAGCATTTACTGGTGCTGAAGGAATTTGTTTTGCTTGAACGTCTGCACAGAAGAATATTGCACAACTGTATCAATTCCTCCTTGCTCAATTCACCAGTCACAAGTCATGTAGGAACATGCATATGGAAGTTTAACCACAAGGAATACCTTGCTCCAAACTGGACAAAAATTCTTTAAAAATGTAGCTTTAAACGCAGCAGTTCCCATCCTTACAACAGCAAGCTCGGCTCCCTCAGAAATTCACTTTTTCCATATTTTCCTCTCCCATAACTCCACAATGCATCCCCAAATTTTCACAGTTTTAACTGAGATTTAACATTTGAAAATCATTTTGAACAATGTCAATGACTATGATTACAAGAACAGGCCAAAGGTTGGGTATCCTGTGATCAGTGACTCACCTCCCTAACTCCACAAAGCCTTCCGATTATCTGCAGGGCAATGGTTCAGGATGTAACAGAATACTCTGCCTTCCTGCAGCTCTGGCAACACTCAAGAAACTCGACACCATCCAAGACAAAGCAGCCCTCTTGATTACCACACAATCCTCAATCCTAAACTATCACTACCTCCATCAGTGGTACAGTGGTTGAATTATGTGTGCTGTCTGCAAAATACTGAACAATTTCTTGCCAAGACTTCGTCAACAGCATTTCCCAAACCCACAACCTCTGCCACCAAGGAGGACAAGAAAGCCATGTAAACACTGGTACTCCCACCTAACAACCTGTCACCCCAATGGTGCAGCAGTTCACAAAGGCAACTCACCAAAATATTCTCAAGGGCAATTGGAGAATAAATGCTGGTCTTCCCGGCAAGGTCCATACTTCATAAATGAATAAAAGCACTTCTCAAAATGGAAAGGAATCTGACTCAATTCTTGGTCAATTACAAGTGAATTGTTTAGCTGGTGGGATTAATTCTACCAAGAGCCTCAGAAATATTGAGCAAGGGATCGCTGGCAACCATGTGATCTCTGTACCCACATGATTGGTCATCAGAGCAGGATCAGATGAGGAATCCAACTGTGATGCCTTGCACGAAAGAATAGCCTGCTGATAGTGAACATACAGGCAGAAGTGTTACATTAAAAGTGCTAGCTATGTTCAATATTCATGCCCCTCGGTCAAAGGGTTGTAGCTTCAAGCCATACACCAGGATGAAACACATATCCAAGTTGACACTTTTGTGCAGTACTGAGGGAGTCCTGCATTGTGAAAGCACCAACATTACTCTTGTGGAAATTGTTCCAGCAAGAGACCTAGAAAATGCAAAGCACAACATTTATGTAGGCCACGCCTTAGAAGTTTATCAGAAAACCAACTGCTGGTGCTGTCTGCACTGATCCCAAGCAGTGCCAAATTGTTTCTTGGTCTTCTGTGCACCTTTATACACAGAGCAACCCAGTGGCTGTGGTGTACTGGTCTGTAAATCTGTAAACAACTCATTGTGTACATGTAACATAATGACACCACTTTACATGTAAACATATGCATTACCAGTCGTTAATGAGCAAAGAAGCGTACATGCTTCAAAGCTCCTGGTGTCTCCTGCGGATTATTACAGATAGTTCTTAATAGTGCTACAAAAGTGGTTCCTAGACCACCTCCCAACTGGCAATATCAATAGCCACAACAACTCACACATATTGGCTCCAAGGACAAAAAAAAAACTGTGGTTTGAAGAAACTCTCTGAAACACCGATAAAGCTTTGCTGATCGATGGATTTGGCCACAGGATCACAACACTCCACAGCCAGGGTGAGAAAATGACTCAGGCATCAAAGTTTTCCCGGGTACATGGTGAGTTAGTAAACCTTCACAGGCACTGGCTCGTGAAAAAAAATAGCAGATAGGAATAGTCTGTAACAGGGTGTAACAGGGGGAAATGCTGGTCTTAGGAGAGTGAAACACGCACTAAGAGGTGAGCGAAAGGTAGAGAAGCCCTGAGTGCTGTAGCATTAGTGTTCAGGTGGGAAAGGCGACAGAATGGTGGCCCATGCATTGTTGGAGAATAGAGCAAGGTGGCCACGTACAACTGAGTATGTGAGTCTCTTACAGTATACATGAAAAGGACATTCTTTATGGCCAGCAGCATTCACAAAGTAGAAACTATATTAGAAATCATTTAGAAAATGCACAAGCACTTAATGCCATATAAGAGCTCTGAAGAAGAGTATTCCAATACTGGCGTGTGGCTTTGAAACCTATTGCACATCTTCAAATCCACAGAGAGTATTCCACTCACAGAAGCAGTGCTGACATTGGAGGATTACTTCAATCCATAGCCATTTGAATAAGCAGAGTTATAGGTTTGGCACAAAAATCGAAGAGCAGAAGTAGTCAGTGACAGATTGAAAGGTTATCCAGACAGTGTAATATTGGTGAATGCTTAAAATGTGTGCTGAGGGAAAGATTTGTCTGTGGCTTGTATAACAAACAGATTCATACCAAATTGTCAAGCACAGTCTTATGTTTGAGCTGGCTTACAAAACTGTGACCTTGATGGAAACATCAGTAAGAAGTGTCAAAAAATTTCATCCAGCACCAGGTATAACATGATAGTTGCTTCCAGACAGAATACAAAAGCAAAAGCTTCACTTCTGAATCTAGGTCAGCACCACATGAGTGGAAGTGATGCAAATTCTTTCCATTGATGCGATGAAACTACTCACTGAAGTAGGCAAAATGTTGGGTGTGCCAAAAGGGGAGACAAACAGCTTGGGCATATGTATGTCAAAACCCAGAATAAGTAACCAAAACAGCAGTATCAATGCAGCTCCTGCACAGGGAGGACATTTGTCCAACAACAAAATGGAGAAAGCGAGCCTGCGTAACATCAGACCTGATACCACCAGAGCAAATGCGTATGATCTTTGTTGCTAGTGGAAATGGAAGGAGACAGCAAAATTTTTTTTTTATTACAAATAAAGACTAGGCTGTGAAAATGAATACCGATACAGCAGTGCACTGTTCTTTCATGGTGAGGGGGCATGTTTGAGGGAGATTTAGAAGGCAGGATTTTTTTTACAAAAGGAGCAGTAGGTGCCGGGAACGAGCTGCCAGGGGAACTGGTGGAAGCAGATATAATAGCAACATTAAAAGAGGCATTTAGACAGACACATGGACAGGCAAGGAATGGAGGATATAGACCATGTGCAGGCAGATGTGCAGTCTAAATTGGGATCATGGGCAGCCATGGTAGTGTAGCAGTTAGTGTAACACTTTACAGTGCCAGCGACCCGGGTTCAATTAAGGCCATTGTGTGTAAGGAGTTTGTACGTTCTCCCCTTGTCTGTGTGGGTTTCCTCCAGGTGCTCCAGTTTCCTCCCACATTCCAAAGACGTACAGGTTAGGAAGTTGTGGGCA
>JAUZTB010000033.1:13228603-13239802 GCA_034780895.1 Rhynchobatus australiae | reverse complement strand
ATTTCCAAGAAACATTAATCATCACATTTGCATTGTGGAAATCTGTTTCCCAGTGACTTAAAACACACAGAAAATAATACAGGAAGACTAAATGTTCATGCCTGAGGACAGCCAGTAGAATCAGGATTTGAGTTTTGCCAGTGGAGCAGAGAGGACAGTAGGACTTTGAGGATAGTAGGCCAGAACTCAGCATTAAAAGTGATTGCAATGGACCAAAGAAGTTGGAGTCCCTCATGCACCAGAGAAGGTGAGCAGAGAACTCAAATTGAGCAGGGCTCAGAAACAACTGTCATCCCCTGCCCTTGAATAAAACCATCGATGGACAAGAGTTCCAGGATTCCATATGCTTTCAGGTACATTGATGGTGACGTCTTTCCTGACTGGCAACAATGAGCGGAAACTCTTTGATACTTTCCAATCCACTTTCCGATGTTTTGGCTCCTGAATCTTATCACCATACATGGCTTTGTTTTGTGCAAGATCAGAGCTAGTGCCATCTGCTTTCAAAGCACAAGTTTGGAAGCATCTGTTTTTCAAGATCTTCAGATCTTTTTCAAGCATCTGTTTTCCACCCTTCTCTCCTGAAGGCACCAATTCCACATTGGAGTAAGACAAAAAGTCTTGAGCACACCTACAAAATTTCTCAAAAGATCTTCTTTGGGGATTATCTGTCCAGTATTAATACAGGATATCAATTCAGTTCATTGCACCTTCCTGTTAAGTGTTAGCTTTCACTTCATGGATAGTACTCTTGCTTTTTACAACGAGTTCAAGCCACAGACCACAGACTGAAGCACAAAATCCAGTGCTGTCCTGATGACAGAAGGTCACATTTTAGAAGCTTTTTCAGAGGTTGTAAAAGATCCCTTGCTGTGCACAAATCTTTCATCCCATTTCCCTCCCTGTACAATGGCTACATTTCAGAAGTACTTCATAGCTTGTAACTTGCTTTGGGCTGTCATGATACATTGAAAGGTGTTATATAAATCTGAATACTTCTGTCAATCAATTGGGTTCACAGCAGAAACCAATTTAAATGGACTAGGCTAAAGTATTAGGATCAAGTTGCTTACAGAATGCGTTCTGGATAGTAACAGTAAGAATATAAACCCAAAGAAATCCTTCACATTCCTCTTCCAAGAACTAGAACAACAGATTTCACAATGCATGTCAGTGATAATAAATCTTCCCCTCCCCCTCAATTCATTTTCCATGACACAGGAAAGTGGGATGAACTGGCTGGGCACCGTGATCGGCATGGACTGTTTGGGCCGAAGGGCCTGTATCCATGCTGTATTGCTCTGTGACTATAATCAAGTTGTTGCAGTCTCCCTTAACACATTAAAAATGTACTGATGTACACAATTCAAGTCATTTTCTTAGTAGGCATTCTTTCAGGATCAAGGATGACTTTCATTTCACTTCTGAAGAGAGGAAGATGGCTTTGAGTGTGATATTTTTTAATGTGGGATAATGTTAATGTGGGGTTGTCATCACACACCAGCTACCACACTGTCTCGACAGAATACGGACTAGGATGATTGAGACCAGCACAGAATTAGACACACACATACATGGACATACCAACACACCTTGGCCACATGCCAGCACAGACACTGATGCATGATCTTGCCCACACTCTGCTCCTGTCAGCCACCTCAACCTCTGACCCCCTTCGCACTGCACTCCTCACCCTGGTCAACTAGTGGCCAGTTGGTCAGTGAAAATATTAAAGTTTCGGGTTATTTTGGGCTCTGAGCACAAAGATTAACATCTGTAAAGAGGGTTTCAAGTTCAGTGCAATGTACGAATATGATCCAGCTGCAGTGGCCCTCATCACTTGATAGAAGTGCCAGACAAGATCAAATGATATACAAAAGTAAAAGGTTTGCATGCAATACAGGTAATCATAAATGACATCAGGATGTGCACTGAACTGCACACACATGTGGCAGATGTGATTTAATGAGAGGTCCTCTTGGCAATCTAATCCAAAGACATAAGATCAAGATTGACGTGCTGACTGATGGCTCCCAGCTCTATCCCAGCACCACATCACCTAACACCTCTGCTGTCCTGTCTGACTTCCAGCCCTGGTCTTGTAAATTTCCTCCAGTTAATTCCTGCAAAGACTGACACCAAAGACCCGAGTTCCTGTTACAGTCCCAGTAACCTTGCCACCAATTTCACCTTCCTCAGAGCCACCATCTCAGATTTACCAACACTGTTCACAACTTTAAGGTCCTGCTTGGCACATAGTTCTGATAAGAGGCGAGTAACTGTCAGTAAATGCAACTTTGGAGCTGGGATGAGCACAAAAATTCAAATTTGCTAACTTCAGGAGAGCCACACAGGCATCCACAAACTTGAGATCTTCTTTTATTTGGGAGGTGCCCCCAACCTCTCAGTTCTGCACTGCTCCTGCCTTGTGCACATCTCCATCTTAGATCAAAAGGAAGGATTTGAAGTACGTACTCTACAATGAGGCCTTGAAGATGTGTGAAGAGACCTTGGTGATGCAGAAACACAATTCCTTTAACTTCATTTAAATGCAACCTCTAAATGCCTAGATGGATTTGCAAATCGCATTATTCTGACAGTTTCCCTAACAGTTACTCACTTCCGATTACAGATTGGTCACTAGAATTAATCTTACTCAAACTCAACAGACAGAAGACTTAATTCCTGCCCTTCCACTATCCAGGGCCCCAAACTTTGGAATCAATGAAGAATGTGCTGACCTGACCACGCAGCACATTTAACGCTGGATGAATTTCTAGGCAAATATTCTGTGGACAATTTTCGCCTTCCACCATGAAGCCATCTGCAGCTGTGGTATGGGGCTCAGGAATGTCCTACTACCTCAACTATACAACCACTCTTCAACTGTGAGCCTACACAATGGATACAGGCTCAGCTGCAGCCGAGTCAGGAAGATGAGGGTTCAACAGCGACTTGAGACTGCAGATGCTGGAACCTGGAGCAATAAACAAGATGCTGGAGGAGCTCAGCGGGTCAGGCAGCATCTGTGGAGGGAAATGGACAGTCGACGTTTTGGGTTGAGAACCTTCATCTAGAGTCTGGAAGACTCACTCCAGAAACCTGAGCACAAAACTCCAGCGTAGCACTGAGGAAGTGCTGCACTGTCAGAAATCTTGTTAAATTGAAGCCCCATCAGGGTGAACAAGAAAGGCAATTGACAAACAGATTATTTAATCATTATTGCATTTCTGTTTACGGGAGCTTGCTGTGCACAAACCGGCTGCTGTGTTTCTGAGATACAATTGTGTCTGCACTTCAGAAGTACTTCACTGTCCAAAACATACTTTGTCACAATATCAATGGCATTACAAAAATGCAAACTTTTTTCTTTCTGCTGAAAGCTATTTGACTATGGAAGGTTAATGCCCAAAGTCCACCCTGTTTTGATTTGACGCTTGCATGTTATTCAGCAGAGATCATCCTGTCCCCAACCCCTTATTAACTGAGTCTGGCTATGACACACAGTGGTTTACATCTCAGATCATCAGGAGGTGCTAATCATGGCCATTCCTTTAAAACCCCACAGCAAAAACCTGCAGAACAAAACAGGCAAAACTGACCTGTTAAATTAAAAGGTTTTCACCTTTGAAATTAAATATCTGACAATCAAGATCAGCTTGAAAAACACCCAGATGCCAACCATATAAAGATGTCTTTTTTGCAGCCCCATTCAATGGCCATTTTCTTGCCCATCAATGAAAGTTCATGCCACAGCAGGAGGCCATTTGGCCCACCATGGCAGTGCTGACCAAAATAGGACTTTGGGAATACAAATCTTACTTTGTCCAGCTGGCTCAAAAAATAAGGCATGGAAAAATGTACATTTTTCAAGTGTCCTTACCCGCTAGCAATGTCGTCAGTCCGCAAGTTCTTGCCCAGGACATCACCATCGCTCATGTATCCAGCTACATCCATGTTGACGCCCTCAAGATCCATCTCATCGCCACTCTTATCGGGAATATCGGAGTGACATACACTGCTGCTGCGTGATGCCAGCTGCCTCCTGAGAGGAGTGGTGTACATATAGCGGCCTGATTCGGGGTGTATATACCGGCTGGCATTGGCCCGTGGAGGATATCCATTTCCCATTGACGGAGCATCTCCTGCCTGGAGGCGAGGACTGGACTGGCCCAGTCGCCACGACAACGGGGTTTGCCTCCCCGTCATGCTGAGTATACTGCGGCCACTGATCTCCGTGGTAACGCTGCTATCAAATGTCGTTTCCAGTGTGCTAAAAAGAAAAGGTGAAAGCAACAAAACCCGTTCAATAAAACTTAAGTGGAGCAAAGTAAGTTGTTGCCAAAATGGCAGCACAACAAACATTTTATGTTCACCAGAAAGTGCAAGAGAGACTTGTTTCTTTCAACAGCAGGCCACCAATTGCTGCCTTGCTAACACTGATTCACAGTTCAACAAACAGACTCTTTAAGAAGTCCACAGGCACAAAGAATCCAGCTTGATATTAAAGAGAACACAGCAGGAACATTTCAGGAAAAGCAAATGCATAATCCAGGGAATGATGCTCAGCATGAAGCCTTAACAGCCAGGTCAAATCTGACAGGGCATTCAGGGGACATTTTTCAACAAGCCAGGAGACAAATGAAAAAGGTCTAAAATCTGATTTTTTCTTTGGTCTAATAACGTGGTCGAATTCAAAAGTGATGATTCAAACAATAAACATTAATTATCATGAAGAGAGAGAGACCTTCCATTAGAGCTATCCAAAGAATTAAATTGGACGGAAGATACTGGAAACACACAGTAGGCCGGTCTATATCTGTGGAGAGAGGCCAGGACAGACACAGTTTAGGTTTCAGGTCAATGGCCAGATGTCAAAACAATTTTCTAATATGAAGTATTTATTTTTATTTATTGAATGATCATTTCTGAAGCCTAGTCAAGACAAAAAATAAAAAAAGAGAAACCAAAAAAATTTTCTGTTTTTTTGAAATCAAAAAACTGCAGATACTGGAAATCTTAACTAAAAACAGAATATTCTAGAAGCAGTCAGCAGGTCAGTCAGCAACTGGGTTCTGACAAAGGGTCTCAGACCTGAAACATTAACTGTTTTACTTTCCACAGATGCTACCTGAGTTGTTCCATCATTTTCTGTTTTAATTTCTAGTCATTGTTTGCCCAGTTCTTTCAATCAGACTTTGACAATTGTTCAAACCCAATTCATATTCCAAGTAACAACTCAAATGTGTCCAGATTTTACATGTAAGAGTTTTTGACGACAACCTGTCTGGTCAAAACTCTATCCGAGTGCCTTGAAATTCATCTCCACTTAGAAGCACTAAATGTGCTGTACAGTCACATTCCATCTGACTTCAGTGTTGACAAATCTTGCCTTGTAGTCAGGACGTTGCAGTTTCAAGCACCAGTCCGGAGGTTTATACTTTGGAAAAAACGCAACATCAAAGTCCTGTTCACCTGTAAAATAGTCCTGGGCAGAACCTGGAGTTTTCCTCAAATATCAATCAGTAACAATGCCTCAATCGACAAGCCTAGAACAGGAAACCACCATTCCTTTTGCTGCTGCTCGGGAACATGTTTTGTGCAGACTGACTGCCATTCTTGCAAATGTAAAAATGGTGACTACATTTTGAAAGCACTCATTAGCTGTCAAATGCTGGGGGACATCCTGGGGATGTGGAAAGTACTATCTAGATGCTAATTCTTTCTTCCTGTTCCACTTTATTTTAACCGCCTCTAATGGTAGCTCTTTCAAATTGCTGTGCTTACGGTGATAAGATATAATTTGCCTTTTCCTTGAACAACTACTAAGTTCTAAAATTATTCATGTCAGATGCTTATGTTTTATTTAAAAAGTCTACTTAACAATTTAGTCTCACCATGTCTAACGTCTTTAGCCATTCCAGCAGTCGCAGCCTTTCAATTATTTCCCTTGCCAGCGAGAAAAGAGCTGCTTTTGATCTGTGCACGGCAACACTCCAGCAAATCATTGCTGATGTAATCAGGTTCACAGTTGGAGCTCTGTGCTCACTGCCTGCTCTACTCTTTGCTTCAACACTGTGGGAAGCCAAGAGAGGGCACGTGGCTTTGATCAAATCCTTTCACTGAGAGGCTTCGTACCTGTGTGTGATCTGCGTCCCTCGTAGACTGGACATGGTCTCCTCCAGGTTCTGGCGAAGGTCGGCAATGTTCTTGACAGTTCGTAATCTTCGAGTCTCTGGGTCCTCCCCTGCAGAATCAGGAGTGACATTTGACATTTAGTCCTGCCAACCCCCACTGAAAATAAAAATTCCACGAGACTCAGGACATTCACTTTGTGCTCCGTTACATTTTCATGGCAGAAGTGTTCAGCTTTTCTGTTTCAAAACATTACTCAATAAGAAATTCAATTGTTAAGAAGAATCTGCAGGCTTGCAAAATGGTAGCTGTTGGCTTCCCAAATTGAATATCATCCAACAGTATCTTATCTAGAAAATTTATTTCAGATTTTTTTAATAAAGTGCCACGACAAACAACAAATAAAAGCTATTTTCATTGTGCATTTTTTGTGTTGCAATATCTTCCAGAAATATTATTACCATCTTTTTTTAGGACATTTCAATATGATACTACACAGCAATTGATTTGGGTCTGTAGTGCACTGCCGGGGTAATATTGAAGGCAGATTCAATTGTAGAAGTCCAAAGGAAGTTGAACTTCTTCCCGAAGTGAATTGATTGGCAGGGCCATGGGGAGAGGGCGAAGTGGTGGGATCAATGGGATTGCTCACACAGAGCTGATATGGACTCAATGGGCCAGTTGGTTTTTTTTGATGCTGTAATCTTTCTGTGATTCTGTGACCTGAAGCTCATCCTGGTTCAGTCACAGACCCAAAGCCGACATGCAGCATAAGACTGCCAGTTAACTAGAGGCTTGCCAATCTCCATCAAGATAAAGCCAGAGACCAAATCACTCCAGTGCACCACTTTGGCCTTGCCTTTTGTACTCTTATTCTACACCAACACATCAAGAGGGTTGTCAATTCCAAACATATTAAGGACACAAAAATATTATCTCTGATGTCACTGGGTTTCAGTGATCAGATATTGTCAGTGCTTAAAACTAATCTACCTGCCCCTGAACTGCCACTGTTGGTCATCCAGACTCACCCTGTCAGAGATATCCCCTTTGTTCCAACCATTCCCCTCCCCAACCTTCTCTGTTAACTACACGAGATGCTGGAGGAACTCAGCAGGTCAGGCAACATCTGTGGAAGGAAATGAACAATCAACATTTCAGGTTGAGATCCTTCATCTGTTACAGCTACATGTCCTTCCCAGTCCAGGTGAAGGGTCTCCACCCAAAATGTCAACTGTCCTTTTTCCACCATAGATGCTGCCTGACCTGGGAAGTTCCTCCATCTTGTTTGTGGCTCCAGATTCCAGCATCTTTGTCTTTTGTGTCTCCTCTTCTCTGATAATGAAATTAACTCATTTCTCTCCTTCCTAATTCTGATGAAGGGTCCCAGACCTGAAGCGCTAACAGTTTCTCCTTCCACAGATGCTGCCTGACCTGCTGACTGTTTCCAGCATTTTTCCATTTTATTTCAGATTTCCAGCATCTGCAGTTATTTTCGTAATTTCCATTTACTGGTGTTTGATTATTCTGAAGCTTCAGCAAAGAATGGATAAATGTTATCAAAATATATTTCTGCCCAACTTTAGTTTTTTGTCCTCCTATGTTATCAAAATATATTTCTGCCCAACTTTAGTTTTTTGTCCTCCTATGTTAATGACTCTTGCTGACTAATGTGTCACAGGTACCAAATAGCTCACCATTGGCTATTCTTAACGTGTGAACTAAGAAACTGTGCTATGGTGGGCTATTCAACCATAGGAGCTATCACTTCCAAGTTCATCCCTCTCTTCGTGCGTGTATTTTCCAGCAGGGATCAGTAAACAGCACTCAGAAGAAATTATCCCAGTTAAATTTAGTCCCTGTAGCATTTGTACATGAAGATCAAAAGTAGCATCCCTGCTAACATCCACTCAAGAGCAGCTAACCCAGCACTGGATAGGGTCCAAACTTTGTATTGTCTTTATATCATACCATTGAATTAACAGTAACAAAGATTTACCCAATTATCACACTGACAAAGCATTATATTTCAAAATACTTATTGCTGGTAGTTTAGCTGAACTGATGACCCAAGAAGTTTGCATTTATCATAATGTTCATCATAAAGTGTTAGGAAAACAAATGGAATGTTGGAATTGAAATTGGTTTATTATTGTCACATGTACTGAGGTAAAGCACAAAAAAACTCATCTTGAATACCATCCATACAGATCAATTCATTATTGATACTGGCCATTATTTCAAGGAGGTTTGGATACAAGAGTAGAGATGCCTTCATGTTCCAACTACGTAATGCCCTTGTGAGACTGCATCTGAAACACTGTGTGCAGATCTGTTCTCCCCACCCGTGACAGAAAGATTGTAGTGAAGGCGCAACAGATTGATACCTGGGCCGGTGGAGTTGCCACATGAGGAGAGATGAAGCAGATTGGGGCTATACTGTCTGGAGATCAGAAGAATGAGAGGTAATCTCAATGAAACATACAAAGTTCTTAACTGGTTGGACAAAGTAGATGTGGAGTTGATGTTTCACCTGGCTGGTGCATTTAGAATCTGGGATTACCATCTCAATATAAGGGTTTGGCCACTCAAGACTGAGAAGAGAAAACATTTCTTCAACCAGAAACCAGTGACTTGTTGGAATTCACTAAGCAAGAGGACTCACAGGCTCATTCACTGAGAATACTGAAGCTAGAGATCAATAGACTTTTAGATATGTAGGGAATCAAGGGATATGGGGTTAATGAAGGAAAGTGCCACTGAGGTAAAGGATCAGCTATGATTTTATTGAATGCTGGAGAAGGCACAAGGGGCCAGATGGCCCACTTCTGCTTCTATTTTTTATGTTCATTGGGAATAAAGGAAATATGAAAAGGAACTGACACCCCACAGTATCCATCTTGAGCTACATAAATGTGTAATTCTTTTAACTGAAGAAACTTCCATTAGATCTCCATCTGTGAACTTACATGCCCTGCCTCCTTATTCTATACTACAAGGTGCTGATAGCTCTGCGTCTCACAGCACCAGTTAACAGACGAGTGTTGCGTGTATGATTCTGACAGGATTTCCCACAATTTTCTTTCCACCTCTCCTCAAAACTCCAAGTTTTATCGCTGATTGCTACTGAGGAAGCCAACCCTAGCCTGGCTTTAGTATCGAGTTTATGAACTACAGGGATAGTTTTTTTTCTTATCTATTTTCTTTAATAATTTGAAAACTTTGATTTTATCCCTCTCTACTCATTTAAACACAACCCTGATTAAAATAAATCTACTGGGTACAAATTGCTTCTTATAAGTTAACCCCTGGAATCCAGGCATCCCTCTGGTAAATCTATGCTGCACGCCCTCTAAAGCCATATTAAGGGGAGGTGCCCTGAAATGTTCACATCGCTAGATGTGTGGTCTAAAATGGTGCTCTGTGGCTGGAGCATAGCTTCGGCTTCATTATGCTTCAGTCTTCTGTATATAAAGGCCAGTCTCCCATTTGAACACTTTATGTACCTGGCCCTGACATTTTATCAATGTAAATGAGCCCCAAAGTCTCTTAATCCTCACAACTGAATTGGGTTTCTAAACCCCTCTGCTGAACTAACTGTTAATTAGTTTCGATCAAACATTTGTTGTACATCAAAGATTATAGCTCCAGCTTTGATTTCCAACAGTAGTATACTTACTGTTGAGGTTTTGATAAACATCTAGCATTGTCAGCAGAGTCTGCTCATTGACCTGAGCAATGCCTTCCCACACACATGTATGCTGAACATGCACCTGACACAACTCGTTATTCCGACCCAAGGGCATGCTTCTCTCTCGAGAAGTCCGGCTTAATCCTGGTTTAGTCCGCTGTTCTTGTGCCCTGCCTTTCAATCCATACAATGCAGGAATTTTGCTCACTCTGGACCCAGATTTGCCTCGACCTGAATATCCGCTCTCGGAACCAAGTGTCTTCCTTGAAGTCTTGGATGGGTTCGGCTCTGTGGAAGAGGTTGCTGAGTTCCCATTCACTCCTCCGCTTGATTTATAACACAGCTTTGATTCTTTCTTGGGATGGCTGTAACTCCAAGATAGCAGAGGGCCGCTTCTGGATTTTGCCCCATAAACCCCAGGGTTTTTAGACATATAAAGGTGGCTCGCATCATTGAGTTGATCCATTCTCTGAAGAATAATACAAGTTCCTCTTTTTCCTGATTATCTGTCCAGGTCGAAGGCTGGCTACTGTGACTTGAGATAGATACTTAAAACTGTTGAATACCAAGCAACCCACACTGAGTGTGTGCCTCTGCTCTTAGAAAAAGTCCTCTCGTGCAATGGGACTAAGCATTGCTTTTCAGATTGCAACTGGGGCAAGTGCGATCTTTCTCCACTGTCTCCAATTCAGGCTGAAGACGGCAGCAACTTTTCAGCTGGTTCTGCAGACTTGCTTGGAAGTGATTGGTCTCTTTCTTTGGTTTTTTTTCTGAGCTGGTATTTAAAATGACTGATGGTAAAAAGATGCCTGTTGTGCGCTTGGATCAGACACACAAGAGGACAACTTATTGACAAAACTTTGGTGATTACTGAAGCCTGCTTTGAGTCCTCATGCCGCTTAATATTCATCTGGTGTTTCTCTTTATCATAGTTTTATTTGTCTTTCTCTAAAGACTGCCATGGCACAAACAGCTAGAAACGACACAATAAGAGCTGGCCAAAGCCCAGACTACAAAACATCCATTCACTACCTTTGATGCACTGAATCCTGCTCTATTGAAGCATCTATGGCCACAGCTTTTATTGTATCTTCCCCACTTTCTACAACCCCAACCCCCACCTTTCAACCACAGAGAAAAAGACACTGAAAATATTTTTTCCCCATCATAGAACTGGAGTCCTATCACTAGCAACAGTATGTAAATCAGTGGAGAAGTTTGTTTCGCCCAGTCAAACTGGATCTGAGAATTTGCCGGGTATATTTTCAAGTGAAGAGGTATGTGTGTGTGGGAGTATTAACCTAACATTTAAAAATATAAAGCTGTGGCATACATTAATTTAGGCTGGACAGGCCCCAACTGAAAATCAGTGT
>JAUZTB010000033.1:13074310-13084882 GCA_034780895.1 Rhynchobatus australiae | reverse complement strand
GGAGGATTGTTGTCATGGGTGATTTCAACTTCACTAATATTGAATGGCATCTCCTTAGTGTAAAGGGGATAGATGGACAGAGTTTGTTAGGTGTGTCCAGGAAGGATTCCTGACACAGGACGTGGTCAGGCCGACTAGAGGAGAGGCCATATTGGACCTGGTACTGGGCAATGAGCCTGATCAGGTTTCATATCTCTCGGTGGGAGAACATTTTGGAGATGGTGACCATAACTCCTTGACCGTTACCATAGCCTTGGAGAGAGAGAGAGAAGCAGACAATATGGGAAAGTATTTAATTGGGGGAGTGGGAATTATGATGCTATTAAGCAGGAACTTGGGACCGTACAATGGGAACAGATGTTCTTGGCGAAGTGCACAGTGGAAATGTGGAGGTTGTTTAGGGAGTACTTGCATGGGGTTCTGGATGGGTTTGTCCCATTGAGGCAGGATAAGGATGGCAGAGTGAAGGAACTGTGGTTGAAAAGAGACTTAGAATATCTTGTCAAGAGGAAGAAAAAAGCTTACCTGAGGTTTAGAAAGCATGGATCAGACAGGGCTCTGGAGAGTTACAAGCCAGCCAGGAAGGAGCTTAAGAATGGATTTAGGAGAGCTAGAAGTAGACTTGAGAAGGCCTTGGCGAATAGGATAAAGGAAAACCCCCCCAAGGCATTCTTCATGTGTGTGAAGAATAGGAGGATGACTAGAGTGAGGTAGGACCAATCAGGGATGAAAGAGGAAACGTGCCTGGAGTCAGAAGAGTTAGGGGAGGTCCTTAATGAATACTTTGCTTCAGTATTCACCAGTGAGAGAGACCTTGATGTTCGTGATGATAGCACACGACAGGCTAATTATTCTAGGGCATGTTGGTGTGAGGAAGGAGGATGTGCTGGAACTTTTGAAAAACATTAGGGTAGATAAATCACCAGGGCCAGACGGGATATATACAAGGTTATTACAGGAAGTGAAGAAAGAGATTGCTGCACCCTTGATGATCTTTGTGTCCTCACTGGCCACAGGAGTAGTGCCAGATGATTGGAGGGTGGTAAATGTTGTTCCTTTGTTTAAGAAAGGGAGTAGGGATAACCCTGGGAATTATCGGCCAGTGAGCCTTGCTTCAGTGGTGGGCAAATTCCTGGAGAAGATTCTTAGAGATAGGATTTATGGGTATTTGGAGAGCATAGGCTGATTAGGGACAGTCAGCATGGCTTTGTGAGGGGCAGGTTGTGCCTCACAAACCTGACTAAATTCTTTGAGGATGTGACAAAGCACATTGATGAAGGCAGAGCAGTGGATGGATTTTAGTAAGGTTCCTCATGGAAGGCTCATTCAGAAAGTCAGGAGGCATGGGATCCAGGGATACTTGGCTGTAGGGATTCAGATTTGGCTCACCCATAGAAGACAGAGGGTGGTAATAGATGGAATGTATTCTGCTTGGAGGTCGGTGACCAGTGGTGTTCCACAGGGATCTGTCTGGGACCCCAGCTCTTTGTGATTTTTTATAAATGACTTGGATGAGAAGAGGAAAGGGTGGGTTAGTAAGTTTGCTGACGATGCAAAGGTTGGTGGTGTTGTGGAGAGTGTAGAAGATCGCTGTAGGTTACAACAGGATATTGACAGGATGCAGACTTGGGCTGAGAATTGGCAGATGGAGTTCAACCCAGAAAAGCGTGAAGTGATACACTTCAGGAGATCGAATTTGAAGGCAGAATACAAGGTTAATGCAGGGCTCTTAGCAATGTGGAGGAACAGAGGGATCTTGGGGTCCACATCCATAGATCCATGAAGGTTGCCGCGCAGGTCAATAGGGTTGTTAAGAAAGCATATGGTGAGTTGGCCTTCATTAGTCGGGATATTGAGTTCAAGAGCTGCAAGGTAATGTTGCAGCTCTATCGAACTCTGGTTACACCACACTTAGAGTATGAGTTACACCACACTTAGAGTATTGTGTTCAGTTCTGGTCGCCTCATTATAGGAAGAATGTGGAGACTTCGGAGAGGGTGCAGAGGAGATTTACCAGGAATCTGCCTGGATCGGAGAGCATGTCTTATGAGGATAGGTTGAGTAACCTAGGGCTTTTCTCTTTGGAGAGAAGGATGATGAGAGGTGACTTGATAGAGGTGCACAAGATGATAAGAGGCATAGATCGATTGGACAGTCAGAGACTTTTTCCTGGGGTGACAATGGCTAACACGAGGGGACATAACTTTAAGGTAATTGGAGGAAGATATAAGGGAGATGTCAGGGGTAAGTTTTTTTAGACAGTGCCTGGAACACACTTCTGGCAGAGGTTGTGGGGGCAGATGCATTAGGGACATTTAAGAGACTCTTAGATAGACATGTGAATGATGAAGAAATGGAGGGCTATGTGGGAAGGAAGGGAATGTTCCATGTTAAGTATTGAAACCTATACTGTAACCAGTTGTTAATGAAAACTAGTTTGCATTTCTGTGACTAACTTTTCTATCTTGAAAATTCTTTAAACATTTGTGGGAGAATTTGCGTACAGTTGGATTTCCACTCTGTAACCTGGGGAGCTCCTGTACCCTGTATCCTAAATACATTCAGTACCCATCTTTTTTTGGTTGCATTTATTATTTGAGACACCAGGTGGTGCAAGCTAGCCAAAGCTTGTTACCAGCAACCCACTCTCTATCCTGTGTATCATGTAAGAAAATGTACTTGACTTGAGGGAAAATTCATTCAGTCGATTGTGCTCGCCTCAATAAACGGCACTGTTAACCTGGATCTCTCCTGATGGAACAACTAAGATCTGGACCAATATGGGAATTATGAGTATCAATCTGTATCCCGGGTTAATCCACAGCCCTTTTATTCCATTTCTGATGTTTTATTCCATTGCTTACAAGTGGACCTATTAATTATTGATCAATGCATTACTGGAAATGATATTGTCCCAGGAATGTTCTGTCTACCACATCCTTTGAATCATGTTCCAGGGAAAAGCAGTATTGCCATGAATTACAGAAAGATGCATCTTCTGCCAATACAAGATTCTGCCTCAGACAATTCCTGTGGTGAATCTTCTGCACAACAAACTTCTGAAGGAACAGTTTTGTCTTACCCTTCTTTGGTACATGTGCATTGCTGAAGCCACAATATTTAATGGCCATTTAAAGTCAACCACATCATGTTGGATTTGAATTGCATGCTAGCCAAGCTAGGCAGAAGTGACGGAGGGTTTCTTAAATTCATCAGTAATTCAAATGATAATCTGGTAACCGACATGGTAATTTTCTGAAATGATGCCGCAAGTGATCAGACTCTGGTAGATGGGGAGGACTTAAAAGGGACCTGAGGGGTAAGTTCTTTTTCTGCGCAGAGGACGGTGGCTATGTGGAATGAGCTGCCAGAGGTGGGTTCAATTACGATATTTACAAGGCATTTGGACAGTTGCATGAATAGGAAAGGTTTAGAGGGATATGGGCTAAACACAGGCAAGTGGGACTAGCTCAGTTCAGCACAGATGAGTTGGGCCGAAGAGCCTGTTTTTGTGCTGTATAACTCTTATGACTTTATGACTCATTGAGTTCAATTTTGCCTTGGTGGAATTTGAACCCAAGGTCATGAAGTCACTGTGGCCTTTCTCATCCACCTCCCTCTCTCAAATGCACCTTTATTTCATCAACTACTTATTCTGTTGAAATAGTCTCTCAATTCACCAGTTTACTAATGAAAATCCTGAAAACTGGACAACACAGCGGCGTAGCTGGTGGAGCTGCTACTTCACAGCTTCAGTGACCCTGACTCAATCTTGATCTCCGGTGCTGCCCATGTGGAGTTTGCACGTCCTCTCTGTGACCACATGGGTTTCCTCCTCCTACATCCCAAAGACATGCGGGTTGGTAGGTTTAGCGGGCACAGTAATTTGCCCGTGTGGGTGCATTCTGGAATCTCGGGGGTATGTTGTTAGGAACAAGGGGAGAGTAAAAATGGGATTAGTATAGGAATAGAGTTAATGGGTGCTTGATGGTCAGTGCAGACTCATTGGGCAAAAGGGCCTGTCTGACTGTTTAAGAAGAGATAAGATATCTTTATTAGTCACATGTACATCGAAACACACAGTGAAATGCACCTTTTACGTAGAGTATTCTGGGGGCAGCCCACAAGTGTCGCCAGGCTTCCGGCGCCAACATAGCATGCCCACAACTTCCTATCCCATACATCTCTGGAATGTGGGAGGAAACCAGAGCACCCGGAGGAAACCCACGTAGACACGGGGAGAATGTACAAACTCCTTACTGACAGCGGCCGGAATTGAACCTGGGTCACACTACCGTGCCTGCCCGAACACAAATACATATCAAGTAACTGTGGTTGAAATGTTATTGGGACTCAGTGATTGTTAAAGGACAGGGGTCACCATTCAATCTGTTGTAGCTGTAAATTCCCAGTGAAGTACAGACACACTATTTGAGATGTCCATATGCTTAAAGACAGTTAAAAAATATTCAACTCAGAATAGGCATTAATGGGTCTTTTTCTGGTTGGCAAGATGCCATGAATGGTAGGCCACAGGGATTGGTGCTGGGGCCCCAAGCTTTTGCAATTAATCTCTTGAATGAAGGAACAGTTGCTCAATTTGATGACACAACATTGGTGGGAAAGTTTTGAAGGAGGCTACAAAGAGATTAGATATGTTAAGTGCGTGGCTGAAAATCTAGTAAATTGAGGATAATGTGGGAATGTGGGAAATTGTCCATTTTGGCAAGAAAATTAACAGAAGCCTATTATCTAAATGGTGCAAGATTGTGGAGCTCTGAGATGCAGGAGGATCTGAGTGTCCCAGTGCATGATATGCAAAAGGCAGGTACTGTAAGTGATTAGGAAAGTTAACAGAACGTTCATTGAGAGGGGAATTGAATTTAATTTGGGTTGAACAATGATAGGGCTGGTATAGCTGCTACCTCACAGCTCCAGTGACCTGGGTTCAATCCTGACCTCTGGTGACATCCATGTGAAGTTTGCACATCCTTCCTGTGGCCGCATGGGTTTCATCTGGATGCTCCGTTTCCCTCGCACATCCCAAAGCCTTGGGTTGGTAGGTTAATTGGCCCGTGTAAATTGCCCCCAATTTGTGCAGGTGAGTGGTTCGATCTGGGGAGAGTTGATGGGAATGCAGGGAGAATAATGGAAAGGGAAAAGTGGGTGGACAGCGCAGAGCCAATGGAACGAAGGGCCTGTTTCTGTGCTCTGTGACTCTTGACTTTATCAGTAGAGAGGCTATGCTTCAATTATGTGGGGTATAGGTAAGACCAGGTCTGGAGTACTACTTACTGTGTTAGACTCCTGTCAAAGTAAATTCCTCTTCTTCTCAGTGCTAAATGGCTGTTGCCCACTCATTGTTAATGCACTGGAACAGTCAGAGAAAGCTTACTGGACTGATAACTGGAACTGGCGATCGCTTTTTGAGAAAAAGCAGGACAGGCTCGGCTTGTATCCACTTGAGCTTCGAAGAGTGAGGGGAAACACGACTGAAATGTTTAAGATCCTGAGAGGTTATGACATGTTGGAGCAACACTCAACCTGCTGGAGGAACTCAGTGGATCCAGCAGCATCTGTGGGGGGTGGAAAGGAATTGCTGAAGTTCTGGGTCAAATCCATGCCTCAGGACTAGGTGGATGTTGAGGAGAGCTTTCTCTTCTCGAACTAGAGGTTACTTTAAAAATAAGGGATAACCTATATAAAGACAGAGATGACGCAAATTTGTTTCCCTTAAACAGCTGTGAGTCTTTAGAATTCTCTTCCTCAAGGGTGGAGAAAGACATGTCTTTGAAAATGTTGAAGACAGAAGAGGACAGGTTCTTGAAGATCACGCAGGTGACAGGTTACCAGGGCTGTGTGTATTGGGGGCATAGATGGAAATGTACGGTTGAGATAACGGTCATGATTGTAATCGGTGGAGCAGCCTTGAGGGTCCCATTGACCGATTCCTGCTCCTAATTTGTATGTTTGTACTACTTTAGAGTTTCTAACTGTATAGGTGATGTGGAGAGAGCTTTCTGCAATTTTACAGGGCCTTGATGAGTAGTGTGTGAGATTCTGGCCTGTATACCCAAGTAATTGAAGAGGAGCAGTGTAGATTTATTAGATTATTCTCGCAATGAGATAGTTGCCACAAGAGACTGAGTGTGCTCGCTAGAGTTCAGAAAAACGAGAGGCAGCACTGAAACATGAACTTCTTGTTTTAAGAGGGATTGACTCAGTGGATGCTGAGGTGTTCCTCCTGGCTGAGGACACAGACTCACAATGAGGGGGCAGCCACGGAGAACTGAGAAGAGGAGGAATTTACTTTGACAGAAGGTTGTAAATTCTCTCCCCTCACCGATTGTGAATGCCCAATAGAAAGGAAGGCTGATTAATGAAGGGAATCAAAAAACCTGGAGATCAGGCAAGAAAATGGCCAAGATAAAGGATGAGCCATGACCTCACTGAACAGCAGAGCACGATGCAATGTGGCCAACTCCTGCTCTTTGGAGGATGGATGAGCCCGAACTGCTGGCAACGGGGAATAAACCAAAAGAAAGCAAATCAACGTTGCACCAAAGAGAGTGCATGCCAGAAACATCGGGTGGAGGCGATGCATTGTTTGAGCAGCTTCAGAGGTTTGCTGCAGAGCCCTTCCCATTCTTAATCATAGAAGTACATTGCTAAACTTGCAGGAAGACTGTTGGGAGGAGATCGCGAGGTGGGCAGGGGGAATGGAAACAGGAGAGAAGCCATCTGAAAAGACAGCTGAGCAATGACGTGAACAAAATTTAAATGCAGGCAGTATCCATTCTCTCCTACTTTAAAAGCAGTTTTGCCAAAATCTTGAGACTGCATCAATTGTGTTGGGTTTGGCTCTCAACTGCTTTGTGAACTTGCAGCTGAATAAAACTTTGGTTAGGCCGCACTCGGAGTATCTTGTTCAGTGCTTGTCGCCCCCTTACAGGAAGGATATGGAGGTTTTGGATTAGGGAGTATTAGCTGTAAGAAGAGGTTGGACGGACTTGGGTTGTTTTCTCTGGAGCATCAGAGGCTGAGGGGAGACCTGAAAGAATTTCTAAAGTTATGAGAGGCACAGATAGGGGTAAACAGTCAGGGTCTCCTTCCTGGGGTAGAAATGTTCAATACTAGAGGGCATAGCCTTAACGTGGGAGGGGGAAAGTTTAAGAGAGATGTGTAGGGCATGTTTTGTTTTGACGCTGGGTGGTAGATTCCTGGAACACGCTGCCAGGGATGGGGGTGGAAGCAGACACAATAGTGGCATGTAAGAGGCATTTAGAGAGGCAAATGAACATGCAGGGAACAAACAGATGTGGATCATGTGCAGGCGGATGGGTTAAGTTCCATTTGGCATCATAGTCAGCACAGACACCATGGGCCGAAGGGCCTGTTCCTGTGCTGTACTATTCTACATTCTTGTTCGTGGCCTCTGATTGGGCTGTTCAGTAACATGTGCTATTCTGGGGGGATGACAAACTGTGTTACCTTTTAACAAGTCCAAACTATACTTACCTCTGGCTAGTGGTTTTGTAGAGAGAATCTGGCACTTCAGCTCACTGCTGTCTTCCCCATTGCAACATGGAAGTCAGAGATGAACTTGTTCATGCTCCAACAAATGGAAAAAAATCACTTATGTAACAACGCAACCACTATTTTGTCAAATTTATTAAGTCAACAGGAAAAGAACAGCACATTTATGCCTCTTTGTTGCCAAAGCAACACAGAATTTATGTTCTTGAGGAATTTGTACAATCATTATGATATTGAAGGAGACATTTGGCCCATCATGTCTGTGCCAGCTCCCACGTAAAGCAATCCTGTCAAACCCATTCCCTCGCTCTCTTCCCATAGCCAAGAAAATTATTTTCTCTCAAGTGCCTGTCCAATTCCTTCATGAGTTCAATCCCATAGACTGACTACTGTAAATTACTTTCCCCCCATATCAAAATCTGTCTTCAAAGAAGAAAGCATAAAGATACACAATGAATTACTGTCGGATAATTATATCTTCTAAACCACAAAAACATATCTGTACCAATTCTCAATAACAAATTCCCATTATATAAATATACAGAAATACTGGTAGACTGAAATAGCCTCTGAAGTACTTGCGAACATTTTCAATGCTATATTTTCCAATCTTTTCTCAGCATTTTGAACCAAGCTTGTGAACTCTCAAGTAATTGTGCTGTTACAGAAAGCCTATTGTATTCAGGTCCCAACTCTTGATTGAAATAAAGCCCCAGTCCAAATTATAGTCTCCAAGTAATTGTAGCAGAAGAGCACTATGAGTCTGGGACCTTTTGGAAATAAGTCACAGATCAGAAAGACAGCTTATAGGAAGTGTCAGATGAAGTGGAAGAAGTAGACACAAGAGATTTGATGCTGTAATCTGCAGCAAATGAAGAGCTGCTGAAGGAACTCAAGCAGAATCTGCGGAGGGAAATGGACAGTCAATGTTTCGGGTCAAGACCATTCATCTGGAGTGAAAAAGAGAGAAGATAGCCAGTATAAAGAGGTAAGGGGAAGGGATGGGTAAGATCTGGCAAGTGATAGGTAGATCCAGGTGAGGAGGGGTTGACTGGCACATGGAGTCATGTGCAGGAGGGAAAGGTGGAGACAGCAACACACGGCAGGAGGTGATAGGTGAAGGCAACAAAGGACTGCAGGTGAAGAAAGGAAGGTGAAGAGGAATCAAATATGCTACGGGGGGCAGTCAATGTACTGGCTATCTCCCTTCTAGTCTTTCAGTCCAGTTGAAGGGCCTCGACCTGAAATGTCAACAATACATTTCCTTCCACAGATTCTGCCTGACCCGGTGAGTTCCTCCAGCAGCCCTTTCTTTGAATTAGAAGAGGTCTTTGAATTAGTCTCAACCTTGAAAACTAGTATCATGCACTATATCAACAGTACCTTATAGTAAAGGTCATTTAACGAACTATTCCTGACAGGAAAGATAAAATAGATTCATTTTAAAAACTGAAAGAATGAGATTCCAATATTGCAAAAATTTATGTACATTCCCAAAACAGTTGACTGGCAGTAACTTACACTTATGGGGTCACTATGAAATAACACTGATGCTACTTTGACAGTGATAGTTTAACATAACTTTGATTTTACTGTCTTGTTTAGAGCAAGAATTATATTTTGAATTGTACTTAAATCAACAATCCTCACCCCACTCCCTTCTTCTTGGGGACATGGACTGTATTAATACATAGAGAGCATGAAACCAAACAGAAAGTCACTCACAATGTCATTTTTATCTCCACCCTTCACAGGATTAGCTGACATTTCAAAGAACTTTTCAGCCAGGAGTATTTTTGATATCTACACAATACTCAGATTTTTAAAAAATTGAAAGTCACTCAGTTTCCTCTAATTAAGAAGCAGAATGAATCATGTCAGAACACAACATTCTGTTGAATAACTCTATTCTACTTGAAACTTCTTACGCACTGGGAAACTTAGCTTAAAATAAAATGAGATTGCTTCCACAAGAAAAGCCTAAATGACATGCACTGTTCTAGGAATCAAGTTTAATAGCACTTAACCATGACCATTTCATTAGCCAACTGTCTGATCAATGACCCAGTGCATGACATTAGAATTCCCTGATATTAAGGATAGAAAACCAGAAATTTTTCCTTTGAAGCCACGTTCAAGTGCAAAATATTTTTAAAAGCACATGAAGCATATTCTAATAAAAACAGACCATCTCTGCCATTTCTGATTGAAGGTTTTTCACAAGCTTTCAAATTAACTTGATCTATAATAATGATTACAGCAATAAAGATTAACCAACTTTACACCTATGTGACTGCAATTGCCTTGGGAAACAGAAATGTTATTAGTTTCACATGACTTCTTAGCTCACCCACTTCAACCAGGACATAAAATTGGGCAACTTCACCAACAGTCAATGTGGAAGTTGGCCTCTTGAATCTCAGCTGATGGTTAGAAGATCCACTGATGAGAATGAGCAAAGGCTCCTCTCACATCTGGCTAGAATATCTGTGTCAGCATTGCAAACCACAGGGATTCAGAAGCAAGGAGACTTTCCTAACCCTGTAGCCCACCAAGACTTGGAAGCATAAACACCTACTGGGAAAACACACTGGCCACAATGTGTTCAGACCACATTTATTAACCTTTGGCTGATACCCTACATTGCCATAGCATGTTTATACATTAAACACGCGAGAACATGGCAGATAATACTGGAAAGCAAGCTAATTAAGATCTACAGACTTGACAAATACCTTTAAAAAAAAGAGAAAGAAATCTGTTTTACCAAGGAAAATGTTATGTACCTCCAGTGGGCATGAGAAAATAAAATGTACGCACTGACTTGACCACACCACAAACCTCCATCACCCCTGCCACCCCCAACCCACAATGAAAGTAACTCTGCACAGAATTAAATCTTGACTTATAGTTGGAAATGCTATTTATGATGCAAAGATAATTGCCGCGTTGCAAAATAAAGCCCAGCATGGTGAGCCAACTATTACAGCTGCAGATTTTGGGTTTGTATTCCTTGGAGTTTAGGTGGGTGCGTGG
>JAUZTB010000033.1:13025486-13044051 GCA_034780895.1 Rhynchobatus australiae | reverse complement strand
CCTTACTGTCTGCCTGCACTGCACTTTCTCTGTACCTGTAACACTTTATTCTGCATTATATTGTTGTTTATCCTTGTACTATCGCAATGCACTGTTGTAATGAGATGATACGTATGAATGGCATGCAAAACAAAGTTTTTCACTGTACCTCTATGCATGTGACAATAATAAACCAAGTTACCATCAAGGGTAGACAGTCAGAGTCTTTTTCCCAGGATGGACATGTCAAACACAAGAGGACAGATTTAAGGTGAGAGGGGAAAGTTTGAAGGAGATTTATCTCTCTTTCAATCTTTTTTATTAATTTCATGCATTTTGTATTTCTTACTTGAAACAGAGGAAAAAAAACTACAAAATAGAATATATTGAATCACACTAGAGATCACAATGCTTCATATTGATAAACACAAAAAAAAACAATTGATATTGATAAATTGGAATAATTTTATTATATAAAACAAATCTAACCCCACTACCAAAACCAAAGCTGTTTAATAACATCATAAAGACATAGTAGTATTGGCCAATATCTGGACAGTGAGCACCAAATCAGTAATTTTGAAAGGAGATTTATGAGGCAAGTTTTGTTTCAAACACAGAGCAATAGATGCCTGGAACATGCTGCAAGGGGAGATGGTGGAAGGAGATATGAAAGCACCATTTAAGAGGCATTTAGACAGGCACATAACAGGCAGGAAGGGCAGAATATAGACCATGTGCAGGCAGATGGGATGTTTAAATTGGCATCATGGTTGGCACAGACAAGGTGGGCTGAAGGGCCTGTTCCTGTGCTGTACTGTTCTATGTTTTAACTGCAGCCCCTGCCCCCTCAGATTCTACCACTCACCTACACACTAGGGACAATTAAGCTACCAGCCCACACATTTTTGGGCATATGGGAGGAAACAGGAGCACATGGAGGCGACTCACAGAGTCACAGGGAGAACATGCAAATTCCATACAAACAGCACCCAAGATCAGGATTGAGCCCACGTCGCTGGAGCTGTGGGGCACCAGCTCCACTTGTTCTGCCACTAGGCTGTTCAGCTCTTCCACAGTGCTGTATTTCTCAGCTTATATCCAGTGTTCAAATCAACACTGATGTTTGGACCTGTCGGAACAGAGGCAACAGACGAGACTAAACTATCAGTTATCCCATAAAGCCACAAACATTTCAAGTGAGAAACCAACTAGCAAGGACATTTCCCATAGAATAGGATCACGCAGAGTCAATGAAAGCCATTGACCTGAAAAACTAACTCTGTTTCTCTCTCTACATATGTCACTTGACTTGCATTTCTCGTTTTTACTTTTAAACTTCCAACATTTGCAGCATTTTGCTTTGGTAACACAGAAAGAAAGAGACCAGATTAACAAAGGAAACACTATTCTAATATCTACTTATTGTAAAGTAAATGTTTTAGGTTTTAACAAATAATGAGAAGAGTGGGAACAGTGGATTGGATTTGCATACATTTTTAACCTCTGCCTGCTTCAATCTGAGGTTCCCACCTGCTATCATCCCAGTACCTCAGAAAAACAAGGTAACGTGCCTTATGACTACTGCCCACTGGCTCTAACATCCACTACCATGACATGCTTTGAGAGGCTGGTTATGGCACGCATCAACTCCAGCCTCCCAGAAAACCTCAACCCACTGCAATTCGCTTATTGCCAAAACAGGTCGATGGTGGACGCCATCTCCCTGGCCCTACACTCATCCCTGGAGCATCTGGACAGTAAAGACACTTGCGTTTTGTTTACTGACTACAGCTCCAACTTCAATCCTATAATTCCAAGCAAACTCATCTCCAAACTCCAAGACCTGGGACTCAACACCTCCCTCTGCAACTGGATCCCTGACTTCCTGACCAACAGACTGCGATCAGTGAGGATAGGCAGCAACACCTCCGGCATGATTATTCTCAACACCGGTGCCCCACAAGGCTGTGTCCTCAGCCCCCTACTCTACTCACCATACACTCACAAATGTGTGACGAGATTCTGCTCTAACCCCATCCACAAGTTTGCAGATGATGCTACTATAGTGGGCTGTATCTCAAACAACAATGAGTCGCAGTAAAGGAAGGAGATGGAGAGCCTAGTGGCATGGTGTCATGACAACAACCTTTCCCTCAATGTCAGCAAAACAAAAGAGCTGGGCATTGACTTCAAAAAGATGGGTGGTGCACATAATCCTGTCTACGTCAATGGTGCTGAGGTCGAGAGGGCTGAGAGCTTCTCATTCCTGGGGGTGAACATCACCAATAGCCTGTCCTGGTCCAACCATGTAGATTTCATGGCCAACAGAGCTCACCAGTGCCTTTACTATCTCAGAAGGCTAAAGAAATTTGGCACGTCCCCTTTGACACTCACCAGCTTTTATCGATGCACCATAGCAAGCATCCTATCTGGAGGCATCACAGCTTGGTATGGCAACTGCTTTGCCCAGGACCGCAAGAAACTGCAGAGAGTCATGGAAACCAGCCTCCTCTTCATGGACTCTGACTACACTCCTCGCTGCCTCAGTAAAGCAGCCGACATAATCAAAGACTCCACCTACCCTGGACATTCTCTTTTCTAGCCTCTCCCATTGGGCAGAAGACACAAAAGCCTGAAAGCACGTACCACCAGGCTCAAGGATAGCTTCTATCCTGCTGTTATAAGACTATTGAACTGTCCCCTAGCATAAGATAAACTCTTGAACTCACAATCTACCTCATTATGGCCTTGCAGCTTATTGCAACCTGCAATGCACTTTCTCAGTAACTGTAACACTTTGTTCTGCATTCTGTTATTGGTTTACCTTGTACTACCTCAAAGCACTGTGGTAATGAAATGATCTGTATAGATAGTATGCAGGACAAGTTTTTCACTGTACCTCGGTACATGTGACAATAATAAACTAATTTAACAATTTACCAATCTCTTAATGAGATTTCAAATGTTAACAACATCTTTTCACTCAACCTGAGTTCCAACAACAGAGTTTGAAGTGCAGCAGAGAATTGATTTCAAATGTTAACAACATCTTTTCACTCAACCTGAGTTCCAACAACAGAGTTTGAAGTGCAGCAGAGAATTCTCTGAGAATGCAAGCCAACATTCCTCCCAAAATGAACAGGTAATCTTGTTGCACATTTCTTTGCAATCTTGCCACCACTAACTACTTTGCTTATCTTTTTAACGGTACTCTCTTTGTTAGAATGTATTAAAGGAAAATAACTTTCACACAAAGTGCAGACAATAGAAGAGTAACAGCTCGATAACATCACTTTACAGGCTTTATTTTCCCAACATAAGCAGTTGTCTGATCTTTCTTTGGACAACCAATGAGCCACCATATTAGGATTCCACTGATTGCACTGAAGTCATAATGAGTTGCTCACAGATTTTCCTGGCTGCTCAGTGGTGAAAGACAGAAAGAGCTGCAGGCAGAACAAAAACTTGCATTTAAAAAAACATCTTTACCACAAGCATATATCCCTAAGCATTTGACAAGTGAACTGTGAAACAAAATTTGACACTGAGCCATCAGAAAAAAATGTTAAGACATTGGTCCAAAAGTTTGTTCAAAACAGTGGGTTTTGAAGGAGATTCTTCCATCAAGAGAAAGTCAGAGGGGCAGAGAGCTTCAGCCTCAGTCGGTAAAACTGGAGTAATCAGTGATGGAGGCCTGCAATAGATGTCAACATTGGAGGAATACAGAGACCTTGGTGAGATATGATGTCGAGAGAGGCAACATTGTGAACTGATTCGAAAATAAGAACAATGATTTTAAAGACTTTGCTGGACAGAGAGCAAGTGAAAATAGGGTTGAAATAGATCAGGGCTGACTGTAGGTTCAGATATGGGGGAGCAGTTTTGGATGAAATCAAGTTCCTGGAAGGTGCAGCTGCTGACCATTGGAATAGTCAAGTTTCGAAGTGGCAGAGGAATGGATGAGGGTTCCAGCAGCAGTTGACTTGAGCCAGGGGTGCAAATGAATAAAACCACACCGATGGAGTTAAAGGTACAAGATGCAAGTTCCTCAACTCATTGAGAAATAGCACATTACAGACTTGTTTTTAAAAAGAGCCGAGTGACTGGACATTCTAGTCATTGCAGGTTTTCTACTCCTGTGGCAAAATCTGCAGAGTTTTTGTTTTGGCACAAATAAACCTTAACTCGCATGATTTAAATAAAAGAAGCCAATTTATCCACCCGTCAATTTTTGGATTAATCAAGTGAAAAGCCTGAAGATCATTCTATCGAGCATTACCCTACCATTCAGTGTTATATTCTGATAGTCATGAGCACAGACCTCAATTATTTTTAATTGGTGACCATACATAAATACACTGGAAACCATATTGACAACAGTAGTATTGTTAAAATTCACAGAGTACGGTAGATTAGGACATGCCCACACAATATATTGCTTTGTACTGTATAGTTGGCCTTCACTCGGATGTTAACAGTGCAGGTGTCATTCTGTAGCCTGATTCCAAAGTTGAGGCAAGCCAAAATAAATGCCATAGTGGAAAATATACTGGAAGGACAAAAGTGTCAGTGTAGAAATGAGCCAGGCGGGAACTGCCAGACACAATCTTCCACCTTTAGATCAGCGGACAGTTAACCTGCAAGACTGCCTTCCAAGTAAAATACAGCCTGCAAGTCCACATGCATCACCAAGTACAATAAATACTGTGATTTTACAAGCCAGCTGTAGTAACAGTAAATGGCAGTGCAGATAGCCCCTAACTAACAGCAGTTGCAACATTCATAAGGTTATCTCATATTTAACATGACATGCAAAGAAAAGAATGGCTGCAAAGGCACATCAAGGCCATGACATGGCACCTCTGTAACAGGCTCTGTGAGAAAGACGTAAAAGCAACCAATTTTTCTTTCGTATTTCGCCTTCAGTTTACCCTTGCTTTGCCAAGCTGTTCCCTGCAAGAATGGTGTGCAGGAAAACCAATAAACTATGCTTGAGAATATTTTGCTTCTTTGTTACAACTATTGAGAAAGATACTTGTTTGAAGCAAAGTACATTACGTAAAACATTGGAAAGGACATACAGAAGCCTGAAGTCCCACACCACTAGATTCAAGAACAGCTACTTCCCTTCAACCATTCGGTTCTTGAACCAACTGGCACCAGTATAGCAACATTATGACCACCTTGTACTAAAAAGGACCATTTTTTTGTTTGAATTGTGTTCTTTCTTGTTAAAATTATGTTTAATTTATGTTGCTCATGTGAATGCTGCTTATATGATGCAATTTGTCTGTGATACTGCTGCAAGCAAGTTTTTCATTGCACCTGTCCTGCATTGCATACATGTACTGCATTTGACAATAAACTAGACTTTGACTATTATTAATCAACACTCTTCATTAAAATATAACGTATTTATATAGTAGTTTTAACACAGCAAAATGTCAAAAGCACTGCACAGGAGAGTTTTTAAAAAGTCAAATTGACACACTGAGCTAAATTAAGAGATACTGGGGATATTGACTAAGAGCTTGTTTAAAGAAGTGAATTTTAAGGAATATGTTACAGGCTGAAAAAAAAGTGAAGAACCAATTTCAGATCTAAGCAGCTTAATGTGGAACCACCAAATTGGGCCATTTAAAATCATTAACACCCAAGAAACAGATGAGGACAGATACTTCAAATGGGTGAAGGGGTGACGGACGTTACAAAGATGAAGAGGGGCTAGATCACGGAGTGATTTGCAAACAGTATTTAGAATTTTAAAATGGAGCCTTCACCAAACCAAGACCAAGCGTGAATCACTGCAAGTCAGGGTCAGAGCAGCATAACTTTGAATGCAATCAACTGTATATCTGAAGCTGGAACTATAAGAACATAAATATTTGTCTCCCTTCATTAGCTGTGCAGTGGCTTCGCAATCTTCCCTTTCAACATTGGCAATTATTAGCTGCATAGTTTCTACCACCGAGACATGGTATTTTCCCAGTATTGTCTGTTTCTTCACCAGCAAAAAGTTAATGTAGAGTTAACAATAGTCTAAAGGATTTTTCAAACAGCGTTATGGTGCTTGTTATCATTGACCATCCTTCCTAATAAACAAAATACCTCCTCCTCAAATCCACCTCTGAAGAAAAACAGTATTACCAGTTTTACGGTAAACAAATGTGCAAATGTGTCTGAATGTGCAAAGCAGTCTGAATATAATGTCATTTTAATCTGATATTCCCCACAAAATCATTAGAATCCTTTCAACTGTTCTTCCATTACCTCCACAATTTTTAAATAATCTCAGAGAAATCTTTTGAGTCAACCTTCTGAGAAACAAGAACGAAAGAACCTGCATTTCTTCAAAATCAGCAGCACTTCAACTTTTGCTTTGAAGTTTTTTGCCATTGATTGTTCACTCAATTTAAAGCTCATTGACCTTCACAAAAAGCGGTGCAATTTTTGGGTACACTAGTTTGGAAATGATTAATAGCTTAGACAACAAAACTCTCTGTTAAACAGTGTAGGAGAACATTTAATCTTTATTGGAAATATGATAATATGCAAAGGATGGGACCTTGAACAATGCATCAGTCCTCTCATTTTGTTTTCATTTTAGCATCTTCAGTTTTTTTTTATTTTCTCTCACTCCGTCGTGCTTCACCAGAATTTCAGATTCTAACTTCCAGCCCAGTTTGGTGTGGGACTTGAACCAATGACTTGCTGGCTCTCTCCTACACGATGAACACACAACAAAAGATAACAACTCCACTGAGGAAGAACCAGGTAAGTACATTACTTCAAGGGGGACCAACCTGATGCAGGCTCCAAGAGCTAGACTATGATCTGTTCATGCAGCTCCTCTTTACGTGATGTGTGAAGAGGCCTTACAAGAATTTTGTGAAAGCCTTTTTCGGCCTTGCAAGCGTGGTCAAAAATCATGAAAGAAGAATCAAGGCTACATTGAATGCCATAAAGCAAATGTCAGACACAAGGGAGACCCAGAAGGAACATCATGGACTTGCCACTTGCATTGTCTCCAATTTTCCTTTATATTTTTCCTTAAAATTGAATTTCACAAAAAATAAAAATGTGGCCCCATACAACCCAATCTTCTCAGAAGGATTTCAACATTTTAAGGCAAGGAACAAGGAGCAGGTATGTTCATGGAGGTTGTCACTTCAAAATGATGAAAAGCCAATATGAAGGAAGTCCCAGTGTGACGTTTACACTCACATCGGTTACCAGAGTGAAAGCTACCCATTGGGAATAGCAAAATAGTTCAAGGAGGCCAATGAAGCTTGAGTTCTGAAAATAACATCTTGGGAGCTAAAGTTGCCCAATTCTAAAACATCAATGTAAATGGAGTAAAATATCGAGTGTCTGCATCAATTGAGGAGAAGTCAGTCATGCCTGGCTAAGTGGCTCACTTCTGCTACATGAACTGTGAACAAAGGAAATGTGGCAGAAATTGTAAACTTTGATTTAGTAAAGGGATTTACTAAAATCACACAACAGAAAGCTGGCAAGAAACAGAAGCCACTGAATTAAATCAATGCAAAATGATTGTTTTGATGCTGTGGTAACCAGATACTCATACTTCACGGAGGTTATCAGTTGACCCTCTGGTTGTTGTTCCATTACCATTCAAACCAAATCTACCAACTAGTGCGATACACTGGGACATGGTCAGAGTTTACATGCTTGAAGTGATGGATATATTGGATCCAAATGTTATGTTAATTCAACATTCTGAAGACTTTTGTGTCCACCTCAGTATCACTTTGAGGCAATCTGCTCCAGTGTCCTATCTCTAAGCGTTTCTTCTGTACCTTGGACCAAGCACTGGGACTCTTGTCAGAGACTGGCGTCCCAAGTGGTAGTGAGTGGAAACATTGACCACATAAACATGACTTTGGCAGTAACCCGGGAAATGGTACTTGGTCAAGGTTCCTGGCCCTTCAAGCACACAAATAATGCACTCCAATCAGACCTGCCAGCTTTCAGAGTTTGTTGTGTTAAAATGTCTGCTTCTTGGTTATCATCTTAGCACTATTGGAGGGTTACATAGCAGTATTACTCTGGCTAAGCTTCCAAACTTCAAGGAAAATACAGACAAATTGAATTGTACAAGATACTCTACACACTTCTGGCAGACAGGATGAGGAAAGTTAAAACATGAACCACTATAGAATACTAGCAAGTTTGCGGTGTTAAAAATACCAGTGTTTGATTTTTTATTCACCATCCCACATTACTGAAAAACTCTGCAAAGGAACATGCAGTCTCAAATGAAAAAAAACTGGCTTACGAAAATAATCCGTGACCAATAATGGAAACTTTATAATGAGTCCAAGATATTCAGGTTTGTAACATGTTCAGCTGTGTACAATAAAACGTAATTTTATTTCAAGCTATAATTTATAAAGTCAAGAGGCTACAATTTAAAGAGATCAGAATTAAAATCAGCAGGCTGATCAACATTCTAAACAGGCTATGGTGTGGTCAATGGTTAATAAACAATCAAGTACCATTTAGTTATACTTATATTCCACATAAAAATGAGCAATCATCCTACAAATTGCAAGAAACCTTCTTAATTCACTAAAAATGTCAACAACAAATGATTAATTATTGCCAATGACGACTTTGTCAAACACAACATGCCTGTATTACACTGGAAAGTTGCATACATCTCAACATACCTGTTAAATATTGGGGCTAATGTCACAAGTCAAGGCTATGATTAACAATCTTCATTCTATGAATAAACTCTGACAATATTGCTGATGTTCGATGTGAGAATTTCTTCTCCACAAAATTTATGCTAAATGCATTTCATCACCACAGTGGAAGAAGTGCTTAGAAAACCTTGATAAGCAACGCACGTTCAACTCAATGAAAAGGCATTAGGCATTCGTGCTGCCTTCAATGGGAGATTCACTGAGCTGGAGGCAAAAATAGGTAATGTTACCCTGTAAAGGAGGTAGAATATGGAAGAGTGAAGCTCTTTTTCCATTTTGCACTTCTTTCATTTTAAATTGGTGCCTCTTAACTTTTTAAACTACAACCTGAAATAAAATTAGGTTTTATTTAACCAGGCTGAATGTGTTACAATTATGAATATTTTGGATTTATTACAAAGTTTCCATGATAAATCATGGATTATTTTCACAAGCCAGATGTTTTTCAAGACTACATGCTCCTATGTTGTGTTCTGCAGTGATGGGGAAAGGAGCAGGTACCAATGACTGCTGACTGTATTCCTGCCGCTCCCTGGTTTCATACAGAACTTGAAAATTTCATCACCTTCATGGCCAATTTCCACCCTGCTTTCACTTTCACGTGATCCATCTCTGTCTTTTCCATTTCTTGACTTCTCCTTCTCCAGTTCAGGGGAAAGAATGAGCAGCCAATATCCATTGCAAACCCACAGTCTCCCACAGCCATCTTGACAACACCTCCTCCTACCCTGCTTCTTGTAAGGATGCCATTCCATTCTCCCAATGTCTCCAGCTCTGCCTCAACTGCTCTGATGATGATACTTCCCACACCAGTGCTTCTGTGATGTTTAACTCAAGTTCCTTTTAACTTAACTGTGGCTTCCCTTCTACTATAACTGGCAGGACTCTCTATCTCTCTCCTCCTCTTTCTGCATTCTGAAGGGACTATTCTCTCCACAAGTCCCGGGGTCATACTTCTGTCTCCACCAATGTATAGTCTTCTTCTCATAGTATCTTCTCACCCAACTACAGGAGGTGCAGCACCTGCCTTTGTTTACCTCTTTCCTTCCCTTTATCTGGGGACCAAAATACTCCTTCCAGGTGAAACAGTAATTCACTTGCATTTTTCAAATTTAGTGTTCCTCATTCAGTACTCATGATATGGTCTCCTCTACAATGGAGAAACCAAACGCAGTGATGACTGCTTTGCAGAACACGCTTGGTGACCCCGAGCTTCTAGTCTCCTGTGTCCATCCAATTTCCACACTGACTCTCTGCCTTTGACCTCTTACCCCACTCCACTGAAGCTATTGTAAGCTTGAGGAACAACATGTCATCTTCCATCTCGGCAGTCTATAGTCTTCAGGCCTCAACATGGTAAGGAGGCATCTGTGAAGAGGGGCCAAGGTTGGGCCAATGACCTTTAATGGTCTATTGACCCAAGACATCAGCGTTGATTCTCCTTCTGAGGATCTAACCTTGCTTCCAGAATTTTGCATTTTTGTTTCAGGGCAGGCATGGCAGTATAGCAGTTAGCGTAATGCTATAACAGCGCCAGCGACCTGGGTTCAATTCCCGCCGCTGTCTATAAGGAGCTTGTACGTTCTCCCCGTGTCTGTGTGGGTTTCTTCCCACATTCTAAAGACGTACAGGATGTTAGGGAGTTGTGGACATGCTATGTTGGCGCCAGAAGCGTGGCGACACTTACAGGCTGCCCTCAGAACACACTACACAAAAGATGCATTTCACTGTGTTTCGATGTACACGTGACTCATAAAGATATCTTATTCAAGCTGTAACTCAGTTCTCTCTCCACAGCTACTGACTGACCTATTGGGCTTTCACAGCTTTCTCCTTCATTTCAGATTTCCAGCATCTGCTGTGTTCTGTATTTCTCAGTTCCAGCATGGTACGCTGTCTTTCCATTAACTACACTTCCTCCAGACAGACTAGCTGCTATTAACAAGACTTCAACTCTCTCTCAGTTCATAGCAAGCTACATCATCCATTTGCTCATGGTCTCACCCTATTGCAGACATTCCCTCTGTTCTCCCATCTCTTCAACATAAAGCACACCTGTGTCCTAAATTTTCCCAGTTCTGAGGAAGGGTCACTAGACTGAAATGTTAACTCTGTTTCCTCTCCGCAGGTGCTGAACATCTCCAGTTTCTATGCTGGAAAGGATCCAGCATTGAATCTCCCCCTACCCTTTCATTCTGGCTTCTGCCCTTTCTCTTTCCAGCACTTATGAAGGGCCTCAGCCCAAAACATCGATTGTCCATTTCCCTCCATGCTGCCTGATCTGCTGAATTTCTCCAGTATTTTCTGTGCGTTGCTCTAGCATTGAAGGCACACTTAAGAGCCAAACTGGAGTCCAAAGTTGTAAATAGTCTGAGCACATTGTCACACAGTGGCCTGGGAAACTGCAGCAAGCTTTGATCTCACCAACCCTGAGATGGCAGAAAACGGAACTCATTTAGGGCTTACCGTTGGATGATCAGACATGTAACATATGATGGTGTAGAGCTGATGGAGATATAGAGCTGAGTGTCATTCACATGGGGTTGCTACCAATGTGTCATCAAGAAGCAAAGCATAGATGAGCAGGAGGAAGGACCATTGTTGTTGGACGCACAAGTGACTGAAGATGCTGGAATGTGGAGCAATAAGCAAACTGCTAGAGGAACTCAGCGGGTCAAGCAGCATCTGTGGGAGGAAAGGAATTGTCAATGTTTCGACCCGAAACGTCAACAAATCCTTCCCCTCCACCAACAGATGCTGATCGATCCACTGAGTTTCTCTGGCAGATTGTTTTGTCAGCTCGTGTTGTTTCCAGACTGGATTCCAAAGTTACCAATGCCAGTGCACAAAGAACACCTTTGCTGAAGAAATAAAAGCAGGAGCTGGCCAGAAGGCTTCTACCCTGCTCCAACTTTTGATATGATTTGGTGGATCTGATCTTGGCTTCAACACCATTACTTTTAACTCCCCTTTGGTCCAACTCAGCCTTGAATATAATCAATGATTCAACCACTACAGCTCTCTGGGTAGAGAATTCCACAGAGCCAACTCAAAAACTTGAGCTGGCAAAAGTATTTGTGATACCTTGTTTTTATTATTCATTGCTTTTAAATGAGGCATCACAAAATATGACATCAGGTTTAGATAGATCCCACAAAGTTGCCACGCAAGTTGATAGGGTTGTTAAGAAAGCTGATGGTGTGCTCACCTTCATTAGTCGGTGTATTGAGTTCAAGAGCTGCGAGGTGATGTTGCAGCTCTATAGAACTCTGGTTAGACCACACTTGGAGTACTATGTTCAGTTCTGGTCGCCTCATTATAGGAAGGACGTGGAAGCTTTAGAGAGGTTGCAGAGGAGATTTACCAGGATGCTGCCTGGATTAGAGAGCATGTCTGATGAGGAAAGCTTGAGCGAGCTGGGGCTTTTATCTTTAGAGCAACGCAGGATGAGAGCTGACTTGATAGAGATGTATGAGATTATGAGGGGCATAGATAGGTCAAATTACTGAGAAAAGTGCCTATTTAAAGACCTGAGGAAATAGACTACAGAAACCTCTCCTGGCAACAGCAGGGTAATTTTTCCAGAAAAATGAGGTGAGCGACACAAAATTACATGCATAAAATCTCAGTCACTAACAGCTGTGTACCCAGTGCTGGTAATTGGGATTAGTATAGGTACTTAATGGTTGGCATGGACATGGTGGACCAATGGGCCTGTTTCTGAGCTGAATAACTCTATGGCTAAGCAGTATGGTCACCATGCTTCATTGATAGGGGAGTTACCCAATCATCTCTACTCTGGCTGGCAAAAAATTTGTAACCAAATGCAGTCTTGAATGAATCATTCCTCAGGGCAATATAGACAAGAGGGGAGAGTGGCGGTAAATTGATTTATTATTGTCACATGCATCCAATAATAGGATTCAGAATAAAGTGTTACAGTTGCAGAGAAAGTGCAGTGCAGGCTGACAATAAGGTGCAAGGCCATGACAAAGTAGATTGTGAGGCGAAGAGTCCATCTTATCGTACAAGAGGATCGTTCAATAATTTTATAATAGCTGGATAGAAGCTGTGCTTGAGCCTGGCGGTACAAGCTTTCAGGCTTTTGTATCTTTTGCCCAAAAGGAAGGGGGAGAAGAGTGGACGACAAGGTGGGGAGCAAAACAAAATCCACTGCGGATTCATGTATTTGTTTTCAATTCATCAACTCTCATTAGTGCATCTGCACATCAGTTAAATTCAAGAGACTTCTGCACAGAACCTCATCCAATATTCCACACCATTAGGATGTCCCAGTTGTACTCGCATATCGAACGATAACAAATCAAGGCTTACTCAGCTGATTAATGCAAAACAAAATTCACTGCCATTTAAAGAATTAAAGCAACAAAAAATTCTCCATTGCTCAGTTTTATAATTAGCGAGGATAATCGTTGGAGCAGATAGAAAACCAATCATTCTGTGAAGTCTCCAGCCACTTCATTGCAATTAGCACCCAAGTATTCTGAAAGCACAACCTTCTTACACAAGGTTACAAACAACATTATAATACATCACAAATCAGGACACAAATCATAGCTTCCAGGCATGCCACTCGAGGTGACATGATTTATTTGACATGAATATGCCACTTAAGTGAACTTCAATCTTCAGTGATCCATTTCCATAATCCTGGAGTGTAATAAAGTCCTTGCAATTCTTCCTGAGTTCCCTTACAAATTCAGGGTGGACTTCCGATGAATTAACACAAGAAGATGAGGAATTTAATGGATTACATTCTGCCTTCATATTTTACCATTTATGGTTAAATCACAAAACTGAGCACAATTTGTGAAGTAAGTGGTAAGTAGATCTTAAAAAACATGAGGTTTCCCCAAAGGGTAGGCTGAAAAAGTGGGAACTAAAAAAATTGGGAGACTTAAAACAGGAAAACTGGTCGAAGGGTGAAATGATAGGATAACATTTTAAATATCAACAGAGGAATTTAATTGGAAATGCATGCATATTTAATGCAGTACAGATAAAGGGGAAATAATGAATAACTGATTCTTAATGTTTGATATAGAGTGCTCTTGGGACTCTTCAGTGATTAACTAAGTGAGAATTAAATAGTACACATGAAAGAAGTCAGAACATTTCTATTGTATACCTGGAAATTTCTAATGCTACTTCTGTAAATACTTTCCTCAATTCTTAAGAGTGCTGATTCCTTCCTAAGGTAAAACTCCTCCTCCAGTACATCCCAGATTCAACTTGCTTCTGCCTCTGAGTTAGAAGATCCAGTTTGACATTCCAGGTGCAGTGCTGAAGTAATGCCACACCGCCAGAAGTGTGCCTTTTGGATGAAGCATTATAAAGTCTGGTTTCCTCCCTCAGGTGCATGTCAATGAGTCTAGGTGCTATTTCTAAGCAGAACAGTGGAGATATATCCAGTATCATGACAACTATTTATTCCACTACAACAAATAACACCAATTGATCTTTAAACTATTGTTGCTTGTGAGAGATGCATTGGTACAAATGGGCTGCCACATTTAAGTTACAACGGGTGCACTTCAAGTTAATTACATTGCCAGTAACCATTATATTCTGAGATCAGGAAAGGGGGCAATGTAGATTCGAGTTGAGATTTCCATTGTGATCAGCTAGCAAAAGCCACAATGGCAAATGTTGGAATGCTTTTGAGGTGATTTTATTCAAGTGGATATTAGCATCAAACCTCATCGTGCTTTCAAACAGGGTGCAGAGATATCATTACACAATGAGAGCAATCAAGTGCAAGAACTATCATTCATTATTCTTACAGAATCTTAAGGGGATTTGGACCAATTATGCCTTTTAAGTCATTAACGCAGATGGAATCAGTTGATAAAATGTCTACCAGAGATTGATCCCATGATCTTTTTGGGCATGGCACTGCTGGTCAGATGCTTATCCAGCTGAGCATCGAATAGTGCATGAGGCAGGGGCAGGAGGTAGGGAAGAATTGCAGTTTTCAACTGAAGAAAGAAAACATAATTCACCAATGACATGGTTTAGGGGTATATATTTAAAATTTTGGGCAAAAAGTATATGGAGAACCTTTTTTCTAAATGAAGAAGATATGATCTGGAATCAACCGCTTATTGAGGTAATAAAAAGAATCAATCGGATCCTTCAAGTGGGAATTGGAAAGGTACTCCAGAGAGAATAATTTTCAGGAGCCTAGGGAAAGAGCAAAGAAATGGGACTGATGGGATCAAGTTGGCACAGATTCTTCCTGTGCCATACTGATTGTACGAATTCTATCCCAATTTTTTTCCCCTTATGCAAGTGGCATACTTATGTTTTCATTGAACTTTCAGTAACAAATTTATTTGGATCCATGTCCATAAATAAATAATGTTACCAAAATGACAAAGTTAACAATACATGCATGCTGGCTCAAATCATGAATAATTTCAAAATATGCAGCGAATAATATAATTTGTGCAGTACCTTCACATTTTGCCCTTTGTGTTTTATTTTAACAATAGAGTTATAGAAAACATTGGCTGCCTTCAAATTAAAATCTGTCTCATAAGGGAAAGAACATAATTTCATTTGCAGAATTCATAAAGCCCATGTTGCACAGCAGTTACTGAAGTATTACTATCCAATTTGCATTCCAGAGCTCAAGTCTCCTGCAGACTGATAAACTCAGATCGACAGTCCGCCCAACTCCACCCGAAGTCAACCACAGGCACTTTCAAAATCAATTTAATTGAATCCGTCGTACTTGCCATCCCCAACCACTTTACCCTACATTTGCACAATCGCTCTGAAACATTCATCCAAGAAGCAGAGAGGCATCACCACTGGAATCTGAGCCCTACAGGTTACCTTGCAGGAAAAGACTGGAAAAGCAAATGGCCAAGACTGGCAAATCAATGTAGCATGCTGAGATGTCATTAAAACAATACAGACATCTGCTGCTTGAGTAGCAATGGCAGAACTCTCAAGTGCGGATGCCTGCTGCTTTGAAACACCAGTTATGAGCATAGACCTTCAAGTACGTCTTTAAGGTTACAACTAAACATCTTTTGTAGAGGCATCAATCATAATCAACAGTAAGCATAGATTTTGGAAGACACTAAACAGCCATCTTCCCAAAGATCAAAAAAGATGTGAAATTAAATATACTCTCATGTCACACCACACACAATTATATATCTTGTTTGAAAACTGAAGATTTGTAAGTAAAGTTACAATTACAATTACACAAAAAGATTTAGTGATTTACCAGACAGTTAAGAATGACATTTGACTGGGAAGATCATAACTCAACAATTCATCAACACAGTGTATGATTTCCTGTGGCTTTTGGGTAAGCCATGAATTTCTGCACAGCCAGGGACTCCAATAATTTTGCCGTATCTCATAAACCTGAAGTATCAGCTTATAAAATGAACTTATGTATTTCACAGGTTTACAACACTCTGCACAACCCAAGCAGCTATTATATGACCTAGCCATCCTTTATTTTATTTGAAGTTTATACTACCAAGCTTGCACGTGAATTAGCTCATTTTCAGATTATATACATGAAAATAGATAATTTGTTGGGGTGATCATTGCTACATATGCCCACTTGTTATATGAAACCCATAATCTATCACTTGCAAGGAAGGTGTATAGACAACAACACAGTAACAACAGAGCAGCTAAGTCCATATATGAGCATAGAGAAAGTTTGACTATTCATCCAAAGGCACAAATTTAAATCCAACACAGCAACTGAAGAATGCACATTCAAATAATTAAAGTTTCAGAGATGGTGAAATTGCTAAATAGTTATAAAAATCTACCTTGTTCAATACATAGAACACAACAGCACAGTACAGGCTCTTTGGCCCACAATGTTGTGAAAACATTTTATCCTGCTCTAAGATCTATCTAACCCTTCCCTCCCACATAGCCCTCCATTTCTCTATCATTCATGTATCCATCCAAGAGTCCCTTAAATGTCCCTAATGTATCTGCCCCCACAACCTCTACTGGCAGTACATTCCACGCACCTACCACTCTCTGTGTAAAAACCTTACTCCTGACATCCCATTTATATCTTCCTCCAATCACCTTAAAATTATGTCCCCTCATGTTAGCCACTGTCACCCTGGGAAAAAGTCTTTGACTGTCCACTCGATCTATGCCTCTTATCATCTTGTACACCTCTATCAAGTCACCTCTCTCAAGTCACACATTTCCTAACCTGTGACTCCCTCTGCAGATGCTGCCTGACCTACTGAGTATTTTTTTAGCATTTTCTTTTTAGTTCAGCATTATGAATGCTCCCTTCCTGCTATCCTTAGAAACCAGCAAAACGGTTCTTCACTGCAATATAAGTTAATACTATCAATGTCAAAAAAACAGTAAAAATATTTGGTTTCCATCCAGCCCAAAGTAATGAGCAGGGTATTTTTTTCTGCCTCTTGGTTATTGGAGTTGAGTCAATTCTGTGACCTGTTTTAACAGTGTGGTTGTCCCCAGTGATCACAATCAATTTTGATTGTGATCTCTGTGTGGGCCCAGTGCACAAAGAAAGTCGACAAATGTATTTATTTACTCACTGTACATTGGCTATTTAGATCAGGGGACCATCAAGGATGGCAGGTCAAGTGGACTTTCTGGGATTGATTTGACATATTATTGGTGCAGAGTAGAGGAAACTTTTCTACTGCACTACACATGACCCAGGACTACTTAACGCAAAGAAGGTGTTCCATTTTTAGTGTAACCCCTTTGATAAATGCAAGAATTTTGCATTGCAATACAAAAACCTCAAAGATAAACCACTGACAAAAAGAAAACAGCTGCATTTTGTTCACAATGTGTGAGACACTAATACAAAAAACCTGGATTTCATCTGCACCACACTTCTGTGTTTTTCTGTCAACCGATGAGTGAGCAATGGTATAATCAAACAAAGTTGCTTATTTACATTCCTCCCTTCAAATGGAAAATAACTGAAAAATTACTATAATTACCATAATCTAATCATTTGCTGGGAACAATTTATTATTAATCCTGAGTTCCTTTGAAGTGTATGATAGGTAGAGTTTGCTTTTTAACTGTGTTCTCAAAATATACAACCTCTAGAATTCATTAAACATGTGCTACAGATTTCACTTCCTGAAGAGCTTTTGTCAAGCTAACATCTGCCATTTGCCTCATCTCCTAATTTGCTTCACCAGAACAACAGCAGGATGAAGATTTCTAGACTAATGATAAATTTTGCTGTAATCCTAATTCAGTAGCTTAATTCCATTTATTTAGTTCTGTCACTATCATCCAACTAGCTGCAATAGATTGGAGCCTTAAACTTCTAGCATAATCTCCATTCAGTGCTTTCGGCCCTCACTCGTTTTTTACTAAATTGTTGAATCAGAAGTTGCGTGAGTAATTTTCTTGCATGTCATTGTGATTGACAGACATAAGGCTGAGCTATTGGATGGGTGCCTTCAGTGGGAGTGAAGTGAATGAGAAATGAATATAGCCATGTCCAAGTCACATCTCCTGCTGAGTGAATATGGAGTAAATGCATGGCTGTCGATGAGGTTGATCCTTCTTGCCAATAGGAGGACCTTCTCTGTCTTCTCATCTTCTCCTTGTCTCTTGGCAATATCATTCAGGATACGGGTGGCACCCAGCTCTATCTCTTCAACCCTCTACTGTCTCCAAATTGTCAGACTGTTTGTCTGCTATCAGGACTGGATGAGAAGAAATTTCGTCCAACTTAATAACAACATTCAAAAGACATTTGGATAAGTACATGGATAGGAGGGGTTTAGAAGGACATGGGCCAAACATGGGCAAATGGGACTAGTTTGGTG
>JAUZTB010000033.1:12985871-12998555 GCA_034780895.1 Rhynchobatus australiae | reverse complement strand
CATCAATCAAGCTGTAATTGTTTCAGAACATATTCCAATAAAAGTTCACATTGAATGCAGACAAACTTAAAATAACCAATTACCACAATACAGTTTACTTTCCATGCGACCTATCACCCCATCCCCCTTATGACCTCAATGCAACCCCAGTGCCTTAAGTCCCCTCAATGTTCCCTGAAGCCTGCAGACACAGATTTCACCCTCTCCTAAATACATTAGTTTCATTTTAAGACAGCTGTGGTAATTGTGCCCAGAAGCAAGAAAGACTCAGTGACCTGATGCAAGCAAGATTTGACAATATCCAACATACAGCAAAATAATTGTTGGAGATAAAGGATGCATCTGTTGTGTGATAATTGGTTCTGAAGGTGATACATTTACTTCAGGTTAATAAAGTTTGTGCACGATAATTCCTATTGGTTTATTTTTGTGTAGAAATTAAAACCCAAGACTGGAGTAAACACCAGGCTCCTTAATTGATGTTGCTGAAGTAAAAGAAAATGCTTTAAGGCAGAAAAGCGAGCATGGCTGCTATCCAAGACAGTCAGATCATGTAGAAATGATGCTCTTCTTCCATAACCAAGTGTTGGCCTCACTAAATGCATCCAAAATTGCACTGGGCCTGCCTTATTTTTGGTGACAGGTCCAATATTTCATCATCTACATGTGCTGAATGTGGTTACACATTCACAGGAGGAAGTTACCCTGCCTGTAACCTTCAATATGCTGTTCATACTTATGAAACAACGCAAACCATATCTGTGTTTCATCCTGGCAGAATCAGTTGTGCATTCACACGAACCAACACTGCCAGAATTCATGAAAAGTGAAGCAAGTGCTGCGTTCTGGACTCCTCATTTGCCTCAAGTGTTTCCTCATTACTCTGGGTATTCAAATATCCACCTTTGTACAGCAAATGATAGCCTGACACTTGTATAATACCATGCTGAAAAACCTTACAGATTTGTAAAACAGGGACCAATGCAGATTAATTGGAATTTAATTATGAAAATCAAAATACTAAAATTTTAACATAGCACAGCATGTGGCTTGCATGAATAATATACGTTCTCACTGTCCCACAAAGACAAATTATTTGGAAATCAAATCTGCAAATTAAAAAACATTCACCTTTTTACCCCCTTGACTCGCTCTAGTCATTATGATGGTTACAGTCCTCTTATGCTTGAGATAACATAGCAGAGATATGCTGCTTGCTAAATATAATTACTATCCAGCTTTATAATTAAAGTAACAAGAACAGTTCCTTTGTCTCTGACATAGCCATAGCAACTTCCATTAAAATCATTACTCCATATGCTGCCAAATAAATCATTAAAGGAAGTGTAAAACAATGAACAGAGTAGGTTTAAAAAAAGATAAATATTTTATTTCTCTCTTGGTCTTTAAACAAGGGGAATTATGGAGGAATCCTTACATTGAGTTTGGGATAGTTAAACAAATGTAGTGGAGCAGGGGAAAACTAGATTTTCCAACAGGAAAACCATCAAATGCAGAATCAATTACTAAATTAATCTCTGTGAATGCATAATTTGCATGTTTATATGATAAAAATATCCAAGAATGCTAGTTTTTCATTGCAGCTTACGATCAAACAAGATCAAACAATGTCACAAGAATTATGGCCTTCCCACTGGCAGCTGAGAGAACCCTGTCCACGATTGCTCAGTCAGCACAGAGCACCCAGGCTGAGCCTCCCAGGCAATCCAGTAAGATGTACAGGCTCCAATGTCCATACAGTGGGTGGGCCTGTATGCACTGTGATGTTTGTGCTCCAGAGACTTCTCTCACCCCGCTGCCAAGCACCGTTAACAAACTGACTCTATTGCATCTATATCTATGTGCCAAGTTGTTAGATGGTGTCGTACAGAACGGTTTTTCAGTACTTCATTTCATAAATGTACGACTTAAAATAAACAGAATTGGCCCAGTAGTTTCAGTACCTTGTACACCAGAAGTGCACAAGGCTTATAATGCCAGTATATTACAAATCTATTCACAAATCTCCGCATCATAATGGGGTAAACCTTCCAGCAAATGCCAATGCCAGAACTTCTCCAGGTATTCTGTGGAAATCCTGGTTTCCAGCACTAGTGTCAGTTCCATGCAGTGCCTTCTGATCACGGCTGCCATGCAAGTTGATTCACTATGGAGTGCTACAGGCCAATGGGATCTTCCATCGGCTTCCCATCTCTCATGCTGGGAAGTCAGTATTAATCTTGCACCATGTTTAACTTGGCACAAGCAAGTGAATGGGATAAGTAAATGAAAATTTTTAAAAATTCTGAAATTTGACAAAAATAGAATATGCTGGAAATAATTAGTAGATCAGTCGGCATCTGTGGGACGAGAAACTGAGTTACGTTGTAGGTTGAAAGCCCTTCAGAATTGGGAAGGAGAGAAAGAAGCTCATTAATCTGCAGGGTTGTTCCAAATGCTCCCACTCACTCAATGACCAGATGACCTTGTTTACAGCTTATCCCCATAGTCATCCTGGTTTTACCCTATCAGAGAAATCCCCCTCCCTCATCCTCCCTGCAGATTAATGAGATTCTTTTCTCTGCTTCCCACTGCTGACAAAGGGTCTTCAAGCTGAAACATAACTCTGTTTCTCTTCCCACAGTCGAGCTGCTGAGTATTTCCAGCATCTTCTATACTTATAAATTAATGGTACACATTTGCTCCTGGGAGAAAGGCAAGTTGTGTTTATTATTTATTTTGTTTAGTTTCAATGATTTTATTTGATTATTGTGTAAATCTGCTGTTTAGTCTTAATGTTAAAACATTTAATTTTTACTCTTTTTTTATATAACAAATCACAAATATTTAATGGTTCTAATTACACTGACAGCTTTGATACACATGAATCTAGGGGCAAAATCCTTATCAATCACCAGGGCTATTCTGTGAGTATAGCCAGCTACATGGGCTGAGATATTCCCTGTGTTTCTCTGGCCACATAGAAATGCCAGGAGCCTGGCTACCCCTGGGAGGTGAGAACAAACAGCTTTGGACAGGGCAAACTGGAGGCAACTTTGGAATGATGAAAAATCTACCCCAACAAGACAGATGCTGGGGAGAATATTTTGCGGCTGACACGTCAAGGGATATTACTGGGATATAAACAAGCTATTTGTTCACCTCAGAACCAAATGCAATATTTCTGACACCTTAAAAATATCATTCCCCTTTCCACCCTCGACTTAACTATTTTTGCCACAGATGCAAACTTATTTGACGAGTGTTTCAGCATTTTATGCCTTCTTTTAATGATGAATTTCAAGCATTTTGCTTTGGTAAACAGGAAGGATGTGATAATTTGTATGTGTAATTGCATCATCAAATGCTAAAAATAAATGAAATTCAGCTGGACATTAATTAAAAAACACTGCCAATGGATTCTCAATTTATTGAAGGCACAAGGAAGGTTTCACAATCAACTTCAAATATATTTACCACATGTCAAAATTAGACCAGCTCAGTCCATTGCCCTTTTCCAAAAGAAAATCCATTCACATGCAGCCAATTTCTCTTTATTATTAAATTGACCCAGCCTTTAAAGAAAGCACTGTCTGCATCAAAAAAAATAATTGCCTATGTTCTTTTTATTTGAAGAGAGGGGACATTTAATTGTCAGTATTGTAGCCACAGGATGGCTTATTCTATAGATACCAGATTGGTACAGACCATGCAGAAATCTGTTGCTAAGATGTTGAGGGTGTGTACCACATGTTCTGAATAACAGAGTGGACATTGTGACCATATGAATTCAGAGATATAGCAAGATGTTTACAGGACAACATGTTCACTATTTATGAATATGTATAGAATGCAAATCATATTTCATAAATATTCAAAATGAGCAAACTAGTGGAAGACGAACAGATGTTAAGCACCACAATTTTTTAAGAAGATTCCTTACATGAAACTTGAGGTACCTACTGTGGATGCTGGAAATCTGAAATAAAATCAGAAAATGATATATATATTCATCAGATAGCAACTATGGAGAGAGAAACAGAGTTAATTTCAGGTCAATGACCTTTTCTGTTGACCTTTGGATGTGAGCCATGAAACAAAAGCAATTATCAGTAGTTTCTTCTGGAGATATCCAAAGGTCAGAATGATGATTGATGGTTGTGACATTCCAAGTGGCTTTTGCCACCAACCAATGAAGATGATGAGATGGGAAATGGTAAATTCAGCAGAGCCCTTGGAATAAGCAGATATTAATCCTGCATCATAATGGGGCAGATCTTCATGTGCCATTTGAGAAGCCCATAGTCCATGCTAATAAGAAGAAAAAATCATAAAAAATGAAAGATTGAAATGTACAAGCAAACAATATTACATCATCTGCCGATAAACATCAAGACAAAAAAATTTAGCTCATCAACAACATCTACCCAAGATATTGATACTGACACTAGAAAGTCATAATATTCTCAGAATGGTCACAACAAGGTAGATTGTGAGGTCAGAGTCCATCTCATCGTATAAGGGAACTGTTCAATAGTCTTATGACAGCAGGGTAGAAGCTGTCCTTAAGTCTGGTGGTACATGCCCTCAGGCTCCTGTATCTTCTACCCGGTGGAAGAGAAGAGAGAATGACCCAGGTGGGTGGGGTCTTCGATTATTCTGGCTGCTTCACCAAAACAGCAAGAGATAAAAACCATGCTATTCTTTTGCAGCTAACATCGAGCAGGAGGTACAGAAACATGAAGTCCCAGCCCAGCAGATCACGGACACCAGTCCAACGAGGGGAGGCTGGTGTCCGTGATGTGCTGGGCTGTGTCCACAACTCTCTGCAGTTTCTTGCAGTCCTGGGCAGAGCAGTTCTGTACCAAGCCGTGATGCATCCAGATAGAATGCTTTCTAATGGTGCATTGATAAAAGCTGGTGAGTGTCAAAGGAGACATGCCAAATTTCTTTAGTGTCCTGAGGAAGTAGAGGCACTGGTGAGCTTTCTTGGCTGTGGCATCTACGTGATTTGATCAGGACTGGCTGTTGGTGATGTTCACTCCCAGGAACTTGAAGCTCTCAACCCTCTCAACCTCAGCACTGTTGATGTAGACAGGCGCATGTACACTGCCCCCTTTCCTGAAGTCAGTGACCAGTTCTTTTGTTTTGTTGATCATAGCATTGTTAAACTGTAGTGATTAGGGTCTTGCTGGTTGGTTTAAGAACCGAATGGTTGAAGGGAAGTAGCTGTTCTTGAATCTGGTGGTGTGGGACTTCAGGCTTCTGTACCTCCTGCTCGATGGTAGCTGCAAAAGAATAGCATGGCCCGGATTGTGGGGATCTTTGATGATGGACGCTGCCTTCTTGAGGCAGCACCTCCTGTAGATATTACCAATGGTGGGGAGGGAATGTCTCCGTGATGCTATACCAGACCATGATGCAACCAGTCAGGATACTTTCAACAGTACATCTGTAGAAGTTTGTAGGAGTGTTCGGTAACAAGCCAAACTCCCTTAGCCCCTGAAGAAAGTAAAGACTCTGGCATGCTTTCCTCATGATTTCATAAGTAAATTTGCAGATAGACAATAAAAGACATTATTGCCATGGCTACTTCACCCCATAAAGGAGTTTTAAAAATTGAGAGAGAATTTGAATATGATAGGCACTGAGAAACTTTCTCCAGGCTGTCCAGAACTGGGAGGAAATGTGTCAAAATAAGGGATGCCCAGTTTAGGACGCAAATGAAGAAAAGAGATATGGGAATGAAGTGGGAAAGTGTACAAGGTGGAAAACCATCGTACCAATGGCAAAACAGGCTTGAGGGACTGAAGGGCTCACTCCTGCTTCTAGTTCTTGTGTTCTTATAAGTAGAGCTTAGGTCAGTTAAAGGGTTAATAAGTCCTACACTTTGAAGGCACAAGAAGAAACATAATGAAATGAGTGAAGCCAGTTCTAGAAGTATCAATTGTCAAAGGGAGCTTTTTACTGCTAACTTCAAATGTGAAAGTAATAAGGAGGAACCCCGTCTGTTAAGTGACTGTTTGAGGTTAATGGTCTGATAAAGTGAAGTGCGTAAACCATACTGCATTAGTAGACCCTGGAAAAGTGCATCAGTACCTCTGAGACTACATCCTGGAGAAAGTCCAAAGTTTCTTCAAGGCTGTAGTCACTCTCAGGAGGACTTTTACTGTAATGTTTTCTGTATTTATGTGCTTTCAGACGGATGTTTCTAAAACCACACATCAACTGCCTACAGTATATCCATTCACAAAAATTGTGAAGTCGTGTTGAAATTTCCACCGTATTTGACCACTAACTCAAATGAAAACCAGTATGTCAGAAGAGGCAATGTTGAAGCAAGCACAAACCTTACTTTAACCTATTTTAATACAATTCAGTTACTCTTTCAAATTACATCCCAGGGAATTTCAAAGGAAGCATCAAAATACATTTTCCATGCATCATTAATCCTGTGGCTTATTCCTTTCCAGTCTTGGATCTCTGTCCAAAATCACAAAAGCAGGGTGCCGTTATTTTTACTGCAAAGTGTGTTGGAACATAAATCATTACCACATTGCACAGTGCAGCCATAGTTGTTGGTTTACATAACATGGAAACTGAATGCTAGCATTAAGAGTCCATTACAAAACAGCATGTTCATTACTTTAAAATCAGGACAGCTATTCCAGAACACTGTCTTTCACTTAACTGTGCAGTTCAGAATCTGCGAAGAACAAGTTAACAATCAATGAGAACTGGGTATCTTTGCCATTGGGACAATTATGGCCGAGGCTCAAAAACCAGGTAAGACCAAGTCATGTTCAGTTATTACTGACACACTTCTCCTCATGTGTGGTCCATTATTTATAGAGCTTGTACTTTTGGGCCTATATTTTTGGTTCACATCAGTGGTGTGTTTTCCAGCTTTTATTAGTGTTTGGCAAAATTAGACACTTTTGATTATTGCGATTACTTCAGTTAAGGGATGCATCAAATTTTGCTCTCATGAATGTGGAACTACATTAATATCGGCAACAATTACAATGCATATGCATTTAAAGTCATAATAACGTAAGACGCTTTTTCCACCACCTACCAGCTTGTCAAGTTATTCATCAAGTTATCCCACTAACTAAATGCGATTGGTTAGTAATCTGTATCTGCATTTTTAAAGCCTTTCTTAAACTAAAGTGAGTGAAAATGTAAATTCTGCCAGCAATGAATTTTACCAGTGAAATAAACTAGAAGGCAATTTTTACAAGTAAATCACTGGGAGTGTTTTATTGCTTTATGCTTGGTTGACACCAAAAACTTCAAGCATTGGTCATTTATTACTCAACACCCAGACCAGAAGAAGAGACCAAACAGAAAAAAAGGTACAACCTGCAGGGACTGTCTGATTTCAATTAAACATTATGATTCAAAATGGATTGCTTTACCAAATTGTCTCCTAACCTATGCTTAGCCTCTGAAATGGCGGTTGTATTTTGCAATGTGTTTTCCAAAACTCTAAATGCAGTTCACTCCTTATTTTGCTTCAGAATACATTTTCTGTAAAATTTCAAAATCAATTGCGCAAGAGATTAAAGCAGCCATTTCTCTAAATTGTGCTTCACTGACAGCTGTTTGCTTTAAAGTAATCTCTGTTGAATAATAAGCCACTAACACAGTTCACAGATGTGACAAGAAATAATAAATATTGAAATAAGTCACACATTTACAAAATACATATTTTTTCAAATTTATCACGTTTCTTTCTATTGGCATTAGCTGACACAGAGGGGGCAAAATAAATTTTATTTCTGTTAGTTATTTTAAAAAATTCCACAATCCAAACAAAAATCACAGTAATTAAACAAGTGAATTGTTGTATTTACTTGTATCAAGCACTTGTACCCATAGATTTTCAAAATCAGATGCCTTTTCAAGTAATATACTCAGAACAGAATATGAACCTTATTTCCAATAACACTGACAAATGCTCTTATGAATTCTATTCACACTAGGGTGAAGGATAGTGGTATTTTTATTCTTTTACGTATTGGCAATCAGGGCATCAGTAGCAAGGCCAGTATTTACTGCCCGTTCCTAACTACCCTGGAGAAAGTGGTGGTCAGTCTTCTTGTATCACTGCATTCCTTTTGGTGCAGATGCTCCCACTGGGTTTGGAATTCCAGGATTTAGACCCAGCAAAGATGAAGGACTGGCAAGATATTTCCAATGACAGGTTGTAGTACAACTTAGAGGGGAACTCAGGAAATGGTATTTCCATGCACCTTCTGCATTTGTCCTTCTTTGCAGTTGAGATTGCAGGTTGGGGAGTTCTCCCAGAGTAGCCTGGGTGAGTAACTGCAGTGCATTCTGTAGGTGGTACACACTGTGTGCTGGGCTGGGACAGAATGAATGCTTAGGACAGTGGGTGTTGTGCCAATCAAATGAACTGCTTTGCCCTGGATGGTGATGTGTTTCCTGAGAGATTTTGGGGATGCACTTATACGGGTAAGTCGCTCACACTCCTTGCAGAGGGTGGAAAGATTTTGAGGCATCAACAGGTGAGTTACTCACTACAGGATACCCAGCCTCCAATCTCCCCACATAGCCATGGTATTCATGCGTCTGGTCAAATTGAGTGTCTGGTCAATGGTGATCAATAGCATACTAGTGTTGGGGTATTCAGCAAAGGTAATGCCTTTGAATGTTAAGGATAGGTGATTGGTCTAACTCTTGTTGAACATGGTCATTGCTGGGCAATTTTGTGGCACAAATATTACTTGCCACATGTCAGTCTGTGCCTCACTATTGTCTAAGTCTTGCTGCAGGAATGGGAAAATTCATAAGCTGAAGAACTGTAAATGGAATTGAACTATGTGCAATCATCAATGAACATTCCCGCCTCTGACCTTATGAAGGAAGGAAGGCCATCAAGGAAGCAGTTCAAAACTGATGTAATAGCTAAAGCAATAAATGAGGAAGGGAGCATGCTGTTTCTAGCCCCCATCAGCAGAAAGGAATCCAGATCAGACTTTACCCAGATGGCTGCTCCACTCTGCTTCCAACATCACTTTGTACAGTTTTACAAGACCAGCAGTTAACCCCACCAAGGTGATATTCTTTCAAACTGCACTTGAGCCATGCTGTGCCCTCTGAGAATAAAACTGCCATTTCATTGCAAACTTGGCAACCATTTCATGCTGAGGATTCTGGGCAAGGGGTTGAGACCAGTCGACTTTTCAAGGGAGATTTGCAATTAATTGACCCAAGATGGATATAAACTTTGGTTATGGGAGGAACAAGTTGTGTGTCAAACCTGCTGCGCCACCCAACCTCACTCTGTAAGAACATTCTGTATACACACTTCTAGATCCAGCTGTTTCTATGTTGCAATGATCAAATTTAAGTGTTCATACAAAAACAAAACTACATAATACTCTTATGCTCCAGATTTCCAAGTAATATATCACTCAAGAAATATGATTCATTGAAATAAATCTGTCAAGGAATCATTAAGTACCAGCTGCATGTCTGATGATGTGAAATGTAGATGCATTAACCTGCACTAATAATTTCTTGTGCTCTTGGATCCATGTTTACTGAAGTGCTCAACAGAGCAGATGAAGCTGCTCCACTGCTAATATTACAATTGTGGAGGTTCCTGTCATTTACTGTCAAAAATAATCTAGTAATACCACAGGCATTATACAGTAAAATGAATATTCCTCTACACCAAACAGTACTTGACATCTGAAGGTGTGGGACCAGTGCTTTAAGCAAACCACCACAAATGCAAGACATGTTTGTGTTCCTGAAGCCACACAACTTGGTAGAAAATATCTTTATTAGTCACATGTACATTGAAATACACAGTGAAATGCATCTTTTTGCATTGTGTTCTGGGGGCAGCCTGCAAGTGTCGCCACACTTCTGGAGCAAATGTAGCATGCCCACAACTTCCTAAACTGTAGGTCTTTGGACTGTGGAAGGAAACCGGAGCACCCGAAGGAAACCCACGCAGACATGGGGAGAACATACAAACTCCTTACAGAGAGTGGCCAGAATTGAACCCTGATCACTGGTGCTAGAAAGCGTTATACTAACCACTACACTACCGTCCCTACCTGTACCATACCATTGCCTGTGAGACATGCAATGGACAATGTGCAAGGAAGAAAAGGAAGGAACGCAAATGTATATGCAGAATATGAAACAGAGAAAGCAAGTGTGGACAAAATGGAACTTTTCCATAACTGGTGCAAAAAAATGGAGCTGCTCCATGAGCTCCCTCTTAATAGACCAACAGAAACTAAACTCAGCCGCCAGGACTGCTTAAAGAATAGCCAAGAATAATATTCAGAATTTTCAGTTTGTGAAAGGGAATGTGTTCTTCTGCTCATATTTACTGGAGCACCTTTGTAGCTGGTGTTTGTGAACTTTGGGTTATGTAGTCTCTGAAGTAACTCAAAATTTGTCAGATTTGTACATACCTCTCATTCAAATGCTGTAATAGAGATCTTCAGATTTAAAGCTGAAAATCTAATTATGCTCTTCCAGGGAGCACTAAAATGCAGGCACATGCTAGTACTCCTTACTTAAAGTTGCATTTAAATAGAGGAAAGGTAACGAATCCAATTACACGTTCAATTTAAGAGTGTTAGCTTTGGCTCAGTGGGAGCACCTTTGCCTCAATCTAATGATTTAGGGTTCAAGATTCACCTCAGAGACACGAACACATATTCCAAACTGTGCTGCAGTCTTTTGATGATACATTAATCTGAAGTCCCATCCCTTCTCTCAGGTGGACATAAAAATTTGCATGGCACTGTTTAAAGAGATGCGCCAAAAACCCTCTACAAAAAGAAGCCCACATTCTACCATTACTATTTGAAGCTTCACTGTGCACACATTGGCTGTTGAATTTCATCACAATATAGCACTGACCTCAATTTCAAAGCACACAAGGCAGTGGAAAACATTGGGACACTGTAACAAATGTAATATTTTTCTTCAGCTCTTTTCTTTCTGATGTAATTTGTTTCTTCTCTGTTTGCTAACTGTTTTATAATCACAATCTACAATGTTCATTCCTATCCAACAGCAGATTGGGAACGCTTTCACTATGCAGACTGCAACGATGCAAGATGGTGGTTCACCACCACCTTCTGGAGGTCAATTAGAAACAAGCAATAAGTGCTGGCCTGCCGACGAATCCTACATCCTGTAAACAATGAGGCTCACATAGACTGGTTGGGCAGAAGGGCCTGTTTCAATATTACATATCCTGTTTAATTTTATGTATGTACATGAGAACCTTCTCTACAAACACTGTTGTTCGTGTGTCCATTACACTCTCCACTGTTGTCATTTGATCTCTCCTGCCTTTCACCCAGTCATTTTCTGCTCTTTTCTCCCTTATTCAACTGTATGCATATCTCAAACCTTGTTTAATCAATTCTCATGAAGGGCGGCACGGTAGCGTAGCTGTTAGCGTGACGCTATTACAGCGCCAGCGATCGGGGTTCGATTTCCACCGCTGTCTGTAAGGAATTTGTACGTTCTCCCCGTGTCTGCATGGGTTTCCTCCAGGTGCTCCGGTTTCCTCCCACATTCTAAAGGCGCACGGGTAGGTTAACATGGGTTTAAAATGGGCGGCATAGACTCGTTGGGCCGTAAGGGCCTGTTGCCACGCTGTAAATAAAATATAATTTAATATAATCAAACTGAAGCATTAATTTTGTTTCAATCTCTGTAGGTCCTGCCCAAGTTGTTCTGTTTTTGGCACTGCATCTCTGTCGAATCGCCCCAATTAATTGGGTATTAGATTGCTTATGCAAAATGACACTTGGGGAACAATACCAGGTCAGGAACTGCCTGAACAAAAGGCTTTTAATAAGGAGCTACAAAGCAGGTCATCAAACAAAGTTATAGTGCACAATATTGGCTGTAATGTACTGGCATTGATTAGGCTGGTTAATGGACAGAGAATAGAGACAGAAATAAATGGGTCATTTTCAGGTTGGGAGGCTGTGATGACTGGGTTACTGCAGGAATCAATGCTGGGGCCCAAGTTGTTCAAAGATTTGGATGAGGGAATCAATATGAAGTGTGGAGTATGAAATGAACGCAAAGATAATTCCGGGAAATAGAGACAAGTTACATGAAAGGCAAGGGTATGGCAAAAAGAATATAATGTGGAAAAATGTGAGGCCGTATATTTTGATAGCAAAAAATAAAAAGGGGAAATATTTTTTAAATGGTCAGTGATTGAAAGGCGTTGACATGCAGATGGCCCAGGGTGTCATAACTCGTTGGAAGTTAACATGCAGTTACGACAAGTAATTGGAAAGGCAAATGGTACATTTGACTTTATTGAAAGACACCCTTGGAGTACAAGGGATGCCTTGCTTCAATTATAAAGGGCCCTGGTGAGATTACACTTGGAATATCGTTGAATGTATGGCTCAGTTTTCCTCTCTCTGTGAGTGCAGCCCAATTTGCTGGGAACGTCTCGCAGTCCTGTTATTGCCAGCATCTAACTGAGACAAGATACCGAATCACCCTCTAACAACCCCATGAACCCATTTGGCCAGGTCTCACCATATCACAGGTACTTCCTTTGCCTCTGTTTCACCACCTTCTCTGCCAATTAAACTTACCTTTCTTTCCTCTCAACAGTTCTCCCACCTGTAATGTTAACACTGTTTCTCT
>JAUZTB010000033.1:12438396-12450354 GCA_034780895.1 Rhynchobatus australiae | reverse complement strand
CAAACTATGGGCATAGAGTTGTGGGAGAACATGATGTGGTGGCAAAACAGAAACTTGCCTCAAAAAGGGGAAGGTAGAGGCATTAAATACTTCCGGAATTCAGAGTGTTCAGAAAGGATAGGGAAGGAAAGAAAGGAGGAGGAATACTGATTAAAAGAGAATATCGCAGTACCGGAAAGAGAGGTTGTCATTGAGGAGGTCAAAGGCAATCTGAGTATGAGCAAGGATTAGCTGCCAACATATCCAAGATGATATGCACAATTTGTTAAGGGAACATGACAAATAGTCTTTCACCAATAGGAGACTTTTGATGAGGTAATCGATAGATTGATGAGTGTAATACTGTTGATGTGGTGTACGTGGACTTCCAGAAGGTGTCCCATAACAGGCGTATCAGCAAAGTTGAAACAAATGGCATAAGAGGGACATTGAAAGCATGGATGTAAAGCTGATTAAGTAACAGAGGGCTGTGATATGTGTTTATATTTTGGGCTGGAGGAAGATGAATGGTGGCATTCCCCAGGAATTAGTGTTGGAACCATTATCTTTTTTGATCTATATTAATGACCTGGACTTGGGGTGCATACAATTTGCAGATGACATAAAATTTGAGTGTATTGTGAACAGCAATAAACAGGGGATTAATTATAGACAAGCCCAAGTCATCCATGCCAACCAAAGTGCCCACCTAAACTAGTGCCAATGCCTGCATTTGACCCATATCCTGCTAAACCTTTCCTATCCATGTATCTGTCTAAGTGTCTTTTAAACATTGTAACCTCTACCACTTCCTCTGGCAGCTTGTTCCACATACCCACCACCCTGTGTTAAAGTTGCCCCTCACATCCCTTTACATTTTTTCCCCTCTAAACTTAAATCTATGCTCTCTTGTTTCAAATTCACCTACCCTGGGAAAAAGACTACTCACCTGATCTATGCCCTCATGATTTTATACAGCCTCCTGCGCTCCAGGGAAAAAAGCCTCCACCAATCCAGCCTCTCCTCATAACTCAAGCCCTCCAGTCCCAGGAACTTGCACCCATAACACTGATCCAAAAGGAAGAGTGTTATTAACTTAGCAAGGTACACATTGTGGAGAAGGTGAACGAGTTGCAGGGAAAAAGAACATTACAATGCACTGTGACAGATCTTTTCAGTGGTGAAAAGTATTTACAATGCGAACCTCAAACTGATAGTGGGATGTAGAAACAAAAACAAATTTTAAAAAACATGTCTGAAGATTAAACTGATAATTCAGCCAGCTTGAGTTTTTTTGTACTGTCACATTACTGTTATGACAAATGAACATGATAAAGCTTTTACTGCAGTGTACACTTGTTAGGACATGCAGAGGATTCTGGTCCCACAGGTTGATGTTATGTGACCACAGGACTAAACTACAAAGCTCCTGAACTACTACTTAGTTAGGAAAAATTCATTAAAAAAAAAATCAAGCTCTTAACACTAATACAGAATGAGGAAGTGTTAAAGTACCATAAACATTGTGGTGACAGAACAGACTGCAGATGCTGGAAATCTGGAGCAACAGACAAAAAAAGATGCTGGAAATCAACAGGTCAGGCAGCATTTATGGAAGGGAATGGACAGTCGACATTCCGGGTCGAGACCCTTCATCAGGACTTGTGTATGGTTTAAACAGGAGGAATGTACTGGGGAAATATGCAGCTCAAGGCTAATGGCACAGACTGAAAATGCAAGGCACATTTATGTCAAGGATTTTTAACATGCACTGAGTAGGATTGCTTGAGGATATTAACTTAAAAACAAAATGTTTTTATGAATAAATTTTGTGGTTTATAGCTTGAGGAATGCACTCTCACCCGAGCCAGAAGATTATGGCTTTTTGAGACCAACTCCAGAAACTTGTATGCAGAACTGATCCCAACTCCCACTGAGTAATGAGGAGATACCCCACTGATGGAGGCAACCACTGTTTGACGAGATGTTCAAACTAAAGCCCTGTCTGTCTCCTAATGAACGGAAAGGGAATTCTCACCAGTTTTCTGGTCAATGATTTATCCCTTAATGAATAACCCTGGAACAGATCATTTGGTCATTTTCTCACTTCTTAAACATGATAAACCCCAATTTTCTACAGGGTGTTCTACAAGGCTACGATTGGAATCTCAATGAGATGAAATGGATTGTCCATTTCCATTTGCTGACTGTACCAACCTGATTTCACACTTTATTCCTCATTGTATTTGTGCATTTGATTTTCAAACCACAGTTTGCTTGTCAGGACAGCAATGATATCCAAAAAACCCATTGGACAAGGCCCAAGGCTATATTTGAGGTGCTTTCAGTAATGTTTTGCACCTACTAAACAAGCTTTTGAGTGTTAGTGGTCTCAGCTTACATGTACCTTCTGAAGTGTGCAGGCACCAGCTTCAGCAGACTTGGGGCACATGGGGAGAGATTCCTCATCATCTCTCTATTACTTGTTTGCCCTTCCATATTGCCCCTTTCCTTCCTTTCTGCAACTCTATCCAGAATCCCTGTGACATTTGGATCATCAGCCCTGGTGGGTCCACCACTCTGTACAGAATCATTGAAATTTGCATTTCAAAAGGAGGTCACTTTCCAGTGTTTGATCTGTTGGTCACAGCACATCAGGAGCTCAGCTGGGTACCCATTCAAGAGGTTCTGCCTCAGCTGTTTCTCATGGTACTACTGCCCTCTGGGTGGAAAGATTTATCTTCAACTCCTCTCTAATCCTTACACTAAAACAACTTAAACCTTCTTCCCCAGTTACTGACCTTTCTGATAATGAAAACAGGTCTTTCCTTTCACCTTCACTGGGCCTTTAATAACTTTTTATACACCTCAATTAACTCTCCATCTAGCCTCCTTGATTGGCCATGTAACCCTTTGGGGCATCCTGAGCTGTACAGGAAAGGTACAATGGAAGTTAAAACCCCCATTTGTAAAGCACTTCTTTCATAAAATACTTTCAAATTCAGTTACAGCCCAATATATTGCCAGGTATATTGTATTATTTCCACTTGCACCAGCCCACAATGACAACAAAGTCTCCAACTGCCAACGTCCTGCATGTTTGATCGTTATATTCATTTCCTTACCAGGCCCTGCCCCATTGCCCCAGTTGTTTCTTCTCATCTGGACCACCTCCATTTCCAGGATCCTTCCTGTGTCTTTTTACGGCTCCTGAAGACTGTGTAGCTGTCATGGTGTCTGTTACAGAAGGACAGAGAGCGGAAGGTTGGTTTGTGTGCAAACAGAAGCATTGTTATTATTCACAACAACTTTGGAAGCCTGTTGCATAAACAGGTCATTGTGGTTGCCAATTTGATACCTGAGAGGACTTTAGTGGAAGACAAACCTGAAACATCAGCTGAGCAGTTACTTGATGAAATACAATTCTTGGCTGTACTTATTTTACATATCCTAAAATCCAGATGTTACACAATGTGAAAAATAACTGAGACTGTATACATCAGGGACGTTGGTAGGTTTGGCTGATCCACTTAAGGAGTGTACTCCTGAAGGGGAGGTACAAATAACATGAGATGCATCAGATCCATGGTACCCTGCACGGAAGATCCTTTCTTCCGCAACTTCACACCGCTACAGAGAGCAGAGCCAGCAGAGCCTTGGGGAAAGAGGATCAAATGGCCCTGGAGGTTCAGCTCGAGGACAGACAGGTGTAGGATCTAGAAGATTGGAGGATGGGTTGCTTGGGGAAAATGATCACAGGGTGGGGCAAGGTAGGGCAGAGAATGGGGGTGGGGCAGGGGTCAGCCTGATGAAACATCAGCAGGAAAAGGTGGGGTGGTGTGGATGGTAAGAAACAACCTATTATGGAAGATGTGGAGCAGTGTGGTTGGGTAGAGTAAAAACCAAACCGCTAGAGGAACTCAGCGGGTTAGGCTGCATCAGGATGGTATCGGGTCTCAACCCAATTGTCAACTATTCTCCAACCTCCACAGCTGCTGCCTGACCCAGAGTTCTTCCAATAGTTTTTTGTTCCAGATTACAGCATCTTCAGCCTCTCGTATCGCCATGGTTACTGGACAAGCAACTAGACTTCTGAACTATTATCCAGAGAGGAGCTTAAATCCCACAGTGGCAGGTGAGGAATTTAAATAACAAACTACTCCTAGTAATAGTCATCATGGAGCCATCAGACTGTCAGAACAAAAAAAATATCTGGTACTACAATATCCTTCAGGGCATGCTGCGACTCCAAACGCACCCAATTCTTAAGTGCCCCCTCAGTTTAGGGATAGATAAAGAATATTTGTCCATATCCCCTGAATAAATGGAAAACTTGGACTGTACAACAACAACCCAGGCAGGGTGGAGCACTTTAATTCCAGAGCAGGACCCAACCCCATTTCAGTATTCTTTTGTGCTCACAAGTGACGTCAAACAATACTGAACAACAAAAGCATGTTGCCGAAGAATCAGAAATCACCAATCTAAAATGTTGATAATGCTCAGCCAGTCAGGCAGGATCTGTGGAGAAAGAAACAGAATTAGTGCTTCACACTGATGGCCTTTCATTGGATTGTTTTGGAGGAAGGGACGTGGGACAGAAGGAACAAGAGGTACTGCAATGGAACCCAAAACCATCCTAATGCAGCCTAACCCACTGAGTTCCTCCAGCAGTTTGGTTTTTACTCTACACAACCACACTGTTCCACATCTTCCATAATAGGTTGTTTCTTACCACTCACACCACCTTTTCCTGTTGATACTGCCAGCCAATCATCAAGCTGATCCCTGCCCTACATTGCCCCACCCTTTGCTCATTTCCCCAAGCGACTCAGGGTGGTGAACAGGAGAGATTGAATGACACAAGTGGTGGAGGTGTAAGCTCAGAGAAGGTGGGACTTGGCCACCTACAATGCATTGCTTAGTTCTTTGTGATTAATACTCTGTCCTCATCAATCAGGAATTGCTTAACGTAAGCATTTCAAAAGGAAATAGCAAGTGATTATTAATTATTTAATACAAATTAATTATTTAACAGAAGGATAAAAAAGATTTGCATTTCTATCAGCCTTTTTATGACCTCAGGATGTTCAAAGTGTGATACAGCAATTGAGTATGTTTGAAGTGTATTAACTGTTGCAACTAGAAAACACAGCAGCTAATTTGGCAGGCGTGGTGGTGTAGCAGTCAGCATAATGCTTTACAGCACCAGCATGTAAAGGGTTCAATTCCGGCTGCTGTCTGTAAGGAGTTTGTAAGTTCTTCCCGTGTCTGCGTGGGTTTCCTCTGGGTGCTCCGGTTTCTTCCCACATTCCAAAGACGCACAGGTTAGGAAGTTGTGGACATGCTATGTTGGCGTTGGAAGTGTGGTGACACTGCAGGCTGCCCCCAGAACACTCGCCGCAGAAGATGCATTTCACTGTGTGTTTCGATGTACATGTGGCTAATAAAGAAATCTCATCTCTTATATAGAACAGTACAACACTAGAAAAGACCCTTCAGCCCACTATGTCTGTGCCAGCCAGGATGCCAATCTAAACTAATCCCATCTGCCTGCACATGGGATATATCCCTCTATTCCCTCCCTGTTCATGTGCCTGTCTAAATGCTTCTTAAACATTGCTATTGTATTTGCTTCCATTACTTACCCTAGCAACACAATCCAGGCACTTACCACTCTAAAAAAACCTGTCTTGTATATTTCCCTTAAATTTTCACCTTAAAGCTATGCCCTCTAGCATTACACATTTCCACCCTGGAACCAAGACTCAGCAATCTACCCTAACTTCCATTTTATGGATTTTAAGGACATTAGACTTTTGCCCTATTTAAAATGAACACCATACATTACCATGCCACATTTAACAATGCCTTAATACTCTTCTTAGATAGTCCCTCGGGATCAAGAACAATTTCTTTCCTTTCTGGCTCTGTGGTAACTGATGGGGCCGATGTCAGACCTGCAGGCTTTACCGCAGATGGCAGAAGGTGCTTGACAAGGCAGGCAGGTGGATGGTTTGGGAGCTGGTGCAGCCTTGCTGTTGTTTATTCTGGGCTTCCAATGCACTTGAGGTGGTCAATGCCATCCCAAATGTTTCTTCAACACTGAGCAGTGATGGGCCAGGGATTCCTAGGGATCAGAGGGGGATTTAGCATTTTTAACCTCAAAAGGGGTTTTAAGAACATCCTTGAATCTGTACAGGAGGTAGAGTGTACAAAGTGTAAAATGCAACCTGTTACAGCACTAACCACACTTTAAATGCATTTCACTGACTTTGGGATGTCTGAGGCTGGGAAGGATTGTTTTCCACTTACATACGTTGTGCCACAATCAGTTACAGGTGGCAGGGCCAGAGAGATCATTCCTGCCATTGATATCATCGTTATCTTTTGGCTCACTTATCAGCTCAAGAATAACTTGGTACTTTGTGCCTGTTTTGACTTGTAGGCCAGATTATAATGCTACTCTATGTTCTTCCAGCAAGCCAATCAACAGTACCACAAGCATTCATCTCATGCACTGAAGTGTTGTTCTACGATTTAAAGGAATACCCAACTTTAACAACTGGTCAGTTTCAAAATCCACCAAGAGATAAACTAGTCTCCACTTGTAGTTAACAGTAGGGCAAGATCAACCTATCAAGGCTCCATTTTCAATGCCGTACTTAAATGTATTGTCAGGGTGGAACTGATAACTATTTAGCAGTGTTTGTCAGATCTTCAATGACTAAAGGATGAATCATGCAACACAGATCTGGCAAACAAAAAACTGCACATACTGGAAATCTGAATTGTGAACACAACTCTGGAAACACTCAGCACATCAGGCAGAATCTGTGGATGGAGAAACAGCATCAACATTTCAAGTCAGAGAGCCTTGATCAGAACTGGGAAGGAGATCATAAAAAGGTAAATTTTTAAGTTTAAGGTGTTAGCAGGGGCATCTTCTGATGAAGACCTGAAATGTTAACTGTTTTTTGTTCTGTATATGCTGCCTGACATGCTGAGTGTTTCTAGCATTTTTTTGATTTTTATACCCAGGTTTGGGGTAGGTGTTAAGTCTGTGGTAATCCACAGACAGTCGACAATTTTGCAGTCAAGAATATTATTATCTAGGTTACATCTTCCCCTGTGTACTTAATGAATGGAACAAATGCACAAAGTGCACAAGATCTGAGTCACTCCCACAGGACATGACATACATCTCTGCCAACAAAACAAGTACACACATTAACAGAAGGAATTACCAGCACTTCTATACAACTGTCCTGATGAAAGTCACTTTCTAAGCCACAGAACAATACTTCCACATTCACATTACAACTATATCAAACTCTGGTTTGGCCGCACTTGGATCATTGTGTGCAATTCTGGTCACTCCATTACAGGAAGAATGGAGTGGTTTTGGAGAGGGTGCAGAAGAGGTTTGCCAGGATGCTGCCTGGATTAGAGGGCATGAGCTACAAGGAGAAGTTGGACAAACTTGGGTGGTTTACTCTAGAGCATCAGAGGATGAGGAAACACCTGAAAGAAGTTTATAAGATTATGAGAGGCACAGATTGGGTAGACAGTCAGAAAATTTTCCTCCCCAGGGTAGAAATATAAAATCGTAGAAGACAGGCATTTAAGGTGAGATGAGGCATGTTTAAAGGAGATGTGCAGGACAAGCTTTTTTTTTAAACACAGAGTGCGAGGTGCCTGGAATGGGCTGCCAAGGGTGGAAGCACATATGATAGTAGCATTTTAGAGGCTGTTGGATAGACACACAACTTTGCAGGGATATGGATCTTGAACAGGCAGAAGAAATTCAGTTTAATTCAGCTTCTTGTTCAGCACAGACATGGTGGGTGAAAGGGCCTGTTACTGTGCTCTGCTGTTCTATGTCACAAGATTATAACTTTGGCAATAATTGCCACAGAGTATGATAAGGTTAACCCCCAGTCACGAATCTAGATAGCATTAGTAGGTACCAGGAGATGGAGGTAAAGAGGCCTTAATTACAGTAGTAATGCTGTATTGCCAATCTAACACTTATGCCCTAGAGTAGCAGCTTAACATCCCCTGTGACCTACTACTCATTCAATTTATCCTCACTGTTGTAGCTCTGCAAGACAAACTGTATTTCTAAATGCTTCAATTTTCATCCTTCTATAGGGCTATGGTAAAACTAAAGGGAATATTTGAATAGTTTACCCAATAAGGATATACTTGCATACAGGGAGGGTGACCAATATCTCCTTGTGCTTTTGGTTAAATTTTTTGTTTAGTGACAGTTCTGTCAAGTGTATTGGAAAAGCTTTCATACATTAAAGGTGCAAAACAAATTGAAGTTGTAACATGGAAGCAGCTTCCACAAATACACAGAAACTACAGGCACTTGTTCAACTCCATCCACCACATGACCATATGTTTATACAATGTCAATAGATTTGCTGTTTTATGAAGCATAAAACCACAGATGAAGCACATTACCCAGATCCTCAAAAAGAAACAAGGACAAAGTTGCAGAATACACTAACCAGCTACTTTCTGCAGACTTTCTCCATCATTTGAACAGTGTGTCATGAACATTTAAAGAACTTTTGATATAATTACACATAATAGTCTTGGCATGAAGACTGAAGCCATTGGATAGCAATGAGATGTTCACGGATAGAAAACTGGCTACCTGACAACAGACAGTAGTCGAGAATGGTTGTTTTTCCTGATAGGTTGTATGATTAAATTCTGTAGGATTGGGTAATAGATTACTACTTTTATCAATGTATTATATGGCACAATCTCCAAATGTGCAGGTGGCACAAAACATCTAAGCATAGGGAAGTGTGAAAAACTGTAGCAGATTTCAAAATGAACAGTGACTGGTGGAATAGTCATATACATAGCAGGTGAAATTTAATGCAGAGATGAAAAGTGATATACTTTGGAAGGAAGCGCAAAGTGGGGCAATATAAAGAAGAGACCATAGCTCTAAATAGGATAAAGACAGATCGGACGGTATATCTGCAAGAATCATTTGAAATAATGGGGCAGGTTGAAAAAAAAGTGGTTAAAAATTAAAATCACATGGGATTCCAGGACTTCTAAATAAAGATAGAGCAAGGAAGTCATGATGAACCTTCAATAAATACATGTTCAGCCACAACTGGAATTCTAGACAGCACACATTAGGAAAGGTGCAAAGGTATTCATAAGGGTGCAGGAGAGACACAGTATTGTTTTACTTGAAACAGTACGAGTTGAGAGGGAACCTGATCTGAAATCATCAAGGATCTGATCAGAGTAGAAAGAGAAACTTTCCCATTGGAAGAGGGTCAAATGAGAACCAGAGACAAGGCAGAGGCAAAAATGAGGTGGGTATCTATTTTTTTTAACGTAAACAACATGTGATTCTGGTCTGGAATGCACTGCCAAGGTAGCAATGGAGGCAGATTCAATTGTGTTCATATGGCAGCTGGATAAGTACTTGGAAGAATAAAAAGATTATAAATATTGGAGAGTGGAATTAATTGCATAAGCCTGTATGGCCCACATCCATGCTATAACTTTTCTGTGCTGTTACATGTACATTTGAACATTTGTGGAATATCCCTATAAAGCTGCAGCACTGTTCTTTAGTAATTATTTTTAAAAAATGTTGATTTATAGAGCTTTAACAATAACTACATTCCCTTTGATAAACCTTCTGGAGATCTTTATTCAACAAAATTAAGGAGAACAAGATAAATAATTTTTAAGGAACATTCTAAGTGTGCATTCCCTGAAGGAACAATCCAAGTGTTTTGGCTTGGTGTTCATTCCCTGTATCCAGTGTTCTTTGAAGAAAGAATCCTCCAAGTTCTCATTGCAAAACTTTCAATGAATTAATACTGGTATTGACCTATGCTCTTTGTTCTGCAGAGATAGAAACCTCAAGTTAAGAATAAAACAACTTTTCTCCTGAAAGCAAAAAAATTATTTAAGGTTTGTAAAAGTCCTTGCCACTCAAAACAGGGAATGCTGAAAATACTTAATAAGTCAAGCAGCAACTGCAGAAGGATAAAAAGAGTTCACATTTCTGGTTATTGGAACTGTGGATTATTTCCGGCAATTTCTCCTTCCTCATTTCAGATGTCCAGCATTTGCCACATTCTGCTTTTGCACTCTCCGATGAATGAAGTTTTGGGAGCAATGTCCTCCACAAAGTAGAGTGCTCAAATTACTTAATGTTCCAGTTGTACTCTCAATGACACAAGGCAACTTGCTTAAAATTAGAATAAAATCTTCTTAAAATTTACCCATATGCCTGATTAACTTTGTTGATAACAATTTCACATTGAAAGAAAAACTGGTTCCAAATCTATTCCTATCTCGTTGGAGAACATCCATTCATTGTGTGCACATTTCATGATTTCTTCAACAACTCATGCAATAATTGCCTTAAATACTCATCACCCACCCACGTTTTTTATTATGCTTTTAGAAACGCACAAAGTAACAGAATGAACTAAGAAAAATATAATGCAGGCTCCATATGAGCATCAAAGCTCATCTGCCCACCTCGTTTTGTGTTCACCTGGCTAATTTACAATTCATTTTATCATTTCCCTTCTTTAGGAACCAATGTTACTTCAAACCTTCTAGAAATCCAAGTAACATATACCCATTGCCTAGTTCTGGTCCACTGGTTTGAGTCATCGCCTCCAATGAATTAGGTGCATCATGACTGTCTAATACAATCAGAATACACCCTGCAATCTCTGCAGAATTTGTGGAGCACACGGTGTGATTTTACAATTTAAGAAGCACTGTGATAGTCTTAAAATTAGAGTCAAGAGTGCAATCGTTTTACTATCAAGATGAATGGGCCTGTTGGGAATGTTAATGCCATTGTGGTGAACTACTAGTTTGAAAAATGCCCAAGCTCCTTTGGGATTCTTTTTAAAGTCTTTCTTACGAGTAATTTAAATGTCTGACAATGCAGTTGCTGAACACAGTTAAAACCGCTTGGTTGCAATTCTTTGTGTTTTGAAAATGTGCCCAGTGAGAGCTCTTTCATAAGCAGTACAACTCAACTCCCAGTCAGGTGGTACAAATTGGTTTCACCACAGCTTGGCTACAATACAAACCAAGCTTCTCGTTTGAGGTTGGTTCAGGTGACAACTGTGGCACTGACAGAGTTTCTGCCAGTCCTGGACTGATGATTGTGTGACCTTCAGTGAAGAGTTCAATGTCACTGCATGATCATCACGTGTAAAATCACACCAGGATCACATCAGTGTGAGAGCAAACCAGCATTACAGCAATTTATAAACACTTAAAGCACACAGTAAAATGTTCCAAGTCATGGTGTCTGTCATTTCAAATGTGTGCACCAAATTCACAGAATGGTTGTGGTACAGAAGAGGTCGTCTGGCGCATCAACTCCACACAGGCTGGATGTAAGATCTAGTCCCGGCACAGAATGGTTACAACACAAAGCGGCAATTTGGCTCCATCACGTCCACACAGGCTTGATGAAAGAGCCATCCAGTTGGTCCCACTACCCCACACAGCCGACCAAATCCCTTCCAACAATTCTGTATTTGTCTGACTAAAAGTAATTTACTTTGCAACCAGTGTACAAGGTCTCGATATTTGGGACAGTGCTTATGAACTCGGTGACTTGCTCAGCCATCCAAATGACTTCTGAGAGTCAGACTGCTGGTAGTTTGAAGTAAGGATGACGTATTACCCACTCTAAAAAGCATTAGTAGAACCGAAGGTTTTTTTTATATAAATACATCGGTTTATAGTTACCATTACTGGCTTTGTACATTCCCTAGTTTCCTTGGTGGAACTTTTATAAGGTGATTTTCATTTGCTAACAGCAACATAACAACTGCATTATTGTGCCACCGAGTAGGATTTCCTTTTTATCTCGGATCCAGATTTCCATTGGCTTTACTGAACTGTTGAATAACACCCGCTCGAAAAGTCGGTTAAAAAAATTGCACGCAT
>JAUZTB010000033.1:11915247-11925730 GCA_034780895.1 Rhynchobatus australiae | reverse complement strand
AGGAATGCGAGTCGGTAGAGGATCTTTTTCCTATGGATGTTCAGGGTAAGGTCCTTTCCCTTGAAAGCTTCAGTTAACAAGTTGACAATGGGCTGGAGCTTGGCTTCTGAGTCTGCATGTAATTGAGTATCATCTATGTACCACAGCTTGATAATTGAGGACTAAGTGATCTGTGTTCTGAATTGGGAGGTGGCTGGTACTGGGGTGGCAGAGATTGAGCTGTTTCCCATTCATCCAGTAGATTAGCTCGACTCCAGTTGGAGTTTGTTGGAGGTGAAGTGAAATACTATGGGAAGTAACATCGAAGAGAGGGTTGAGGTGATAACACAGACTCATTTGTCCCCAGTCTACACTGGGATTGGATCTGAGGTTGACCCAGTGGTTAGAATCATGGTTTGAATGTCATTGCTGTTTAACAAAACAACTTGTGACCTTAAGAACAGATGGTGGGTACCAATACTACAGGAGGTCAATGACATGAGATAAGATATCTTTATTAGTCACATGTATATCGGAACACATAGTGAAATACGTATTTTGCGTAGTGTTCTGGAGGCAGCCCACAAGTGTCGCCACGCTTCCAGCGCCAACATAGCATGCCCACAGCTTCCTAACTACACTACCGTATCTAGTCAGAAAATTTCCAGGCTGTCAGTCTAATTTCCATGTTGTCAGTCTATTACCTTGTATGTTTTGAGCGAGTAGGGATTAAAATCTACCAAGATCTACTTTGCAGTTGGACTAGGTTCAACAGCCCAAAATATTTTTGTTTTCCACTGACCATTAAAGGCCCAGTGAATGGTTTAAAGTGAAGTGAGATTCCCACCTCAGTGGTCAGATTTGGATTCCACATCGGAGATACTTTTATGCTCTAACTCTAGCGACAGTTCATCAACACTGTCAAGACCATCAATGGCCAAACACCAAGAGCCAAGAACAGAGAGCTTATCAAGCATGGAGAGGCAGTCAGCACCTCCGAGAAGGAACACTTCAACGAACTCCTCAAAAATTTCTGTCCTTGATGTGAGTGAACTTGACTTTATTCCAAAACAAACTTTCCAGTCCAATCTGCCACCACGCGAGTCTGATGAGAGGTTGAAAAGGTCATATACCAACTGAAAAATATCAAGGCCGGGGGAACAGACGATAACACTCTGGACTAACAAACAGTCTGCTGGAGGAACTCAGCGGGTCGAGCAGCATCTGAAGGAGGAAAGGAAATGTTGACGTTTCGGTTCGAAACCCTGCATCAGGACAGATGCTGCTCGACCTGCTAAATTCCTCCAGCAGATTGTTTGTTGCTCTGGATTCCAGTATCTGCAGTCTCTTGTGTCTCCATAGTAACTCTCTGGAACTTGGGATGAGGGGAACTTTTGGCACTAATTCACCACCTCAGCTCCTACATCTGGGAAGGGAAGGACGTGCCATTGCAACGCAGAGATGCCACGTTCATCACCACCTTCATAAAAGGAGACAACCCTGAGTGATGTAACTAAAGAGTGGTTCCTCTGCTGTCTGCCACATGGAAAGTCAAAGTCATCGCCAGGGTTCTCAACTACCTTTGCCAATGGCCGAAGAGTAGCTTCCAGAATCATAGTGCGGACTCCACCCATCCAGAGGTTCTGTGGCTATGATCCTCATTGTTCGACAACTGCAAGAGAAATAAAGGGAGCAAAGCCAAACACCATAGATAACTTTTTTCCATCACACAAAAGCCTTAAGCTGATTTAACTAAGAGAAGTTGTGGAGAATCCTCCTCAGATTTGGGCTGCTAGATGAGTGGAGGCTCCCTCAATAAAAAAGCCCAATGGCAAAGACTTTGAAGAAGAACAGATGACTCTTCCCCTTGTGCCTCACCAATGGTTATCCCTCATCATCAACAAATTTAGACCATGTGCTGGTCAGTATCTCAATGCATTATGTGGGAGCCTCTGTACATATTTGAAGCTCTGGTTCCTATATAACAATAGTGACTGCACTTGAAAATTACTTAATTGGCTATAAAGCAGTTTGAAATGTCTTGAGCTTGTGAAAGGTTCTATCCCACTGTGATAAGACTATTGAATGGTTCCCTTATATGATGAGAAGGATTCTCACCTCACGATCTACCTCGTTGTCACCATGCACCTTATTGCATTGCACTTTCTCTGTAGCTGTGACACTTTACTCTGTACTATTATTGTTTTTACCTGTACTACCTCGATGCACTCTGTACTACCTCAATGCACTCTGTACTAACTCAATGTAATTGCACTGTGTAATGAATTGACCTGTACAATCAGTATGCAAGACAAGTTTTCCAGGTTACCTCAGTACAAGTGACAATAATAAACCAAACCAATACTTGACACAGATCAATTTTTCTTTAAAGCATTGGATTCGAGAGAAAACAAAAACAATGTACATATAAATCTGAAAAAGATTCATTTTTTCATACTGAGTTGTTTCTCAGCTTCTAAGATAAGAAAATTACCTTTCTGCTTTATTGGACATTTAGGTTTCTTTGAGGTCCAGAGGTTCACCGCTGAGAAGTTAGTTTCACATAATTCAAACTAATTTTCAATTTCAGCAAGAATATTGCAAAGTCAATTATGGTCTTTATGTTCAAAGAGAGCTTGACCTGTCTGGACCAGAAAGGATAATCATCAAAGGTTTAAGATAATTTTTAGTAATTATCAACATACTAATGACAACTTCTTGCATTGCTGTGGAAAATAATGGCAAGATTTCTCAGACTCCATGGGTTGTGTTCAGGTACAAGAGTCTCCGTTGATTCCTTCAACAATACAACAAACATTACAATGAACAAACATAAATGCATGGACACTTGTCTTAAGGTAAAGGAGGATAGGTGCAGCTTTCTTCTAACCATGCTCTCCTTGAACTCTTCTTCTCTTACTTCTTCTCTTACTCCTAGTGGGAAATTGACAGGATCAGGTCAACAACTCCCTCTCAAATCCTTGGAATTTGATGTTCCTCCAGAGAAGAAAATTCAGTGGATGTGTTAATTCCATGTCTGTCCAGAACCTGTTGGGTGAGTTATGCTAAAATTGTCCCCTGCCACATTATCAATACCATCCTGTTCCTGATGCCACATCGGGGGAGTTAAATGTTCTCCAGTCCTGAGTCCTGCTGGGAAGCTCGGAAGTATTGACATTGGATCAACATGCATGATTCACAAGCTGTTTGGTTTCAGCAAACAGTAGGCAGGAGCTGGTAATTGGCCATACTCTGGGAAAGGGGCAGAAGAATCACCAGGGAGAGAATACACTGTTAAAGCCCATAACCAACAGTGACTGTGCCCTGCTCTGCATTCTCCTTGACCCTGTGAATCGGGAACTGAATGGAACACTGCAAGGATCTCTGGAGCTAAGGGGGACATTTTTCACATTTTTTTTTCTCCATACTGCATGCAGGGTTGACCACCAGAATGGAAGCTATCTCTTTAATTATGTCTTTCTATGTCCTACACGACTGCCTAATTACTCTTATAAAATGTGAAACAAATAAAATGTGGGCTGGCCTTGTGTCGCTCTTGATGTGAACGGTGTAATTACAGACATTGTTCAAAGAATGCAGATTACAGCTTAAACTCCATTGAGGGTTGAAACTGCATTCTGAGTTAATGAGGAATAATTGGATTGCAGTATGAGGTAACCACTGGAACTGATTGCTTGCCGCACCCCTGACAAGCTGAAACATATCATCAATGAATCAGAGGCCTTTCAGAAACCGGTAGCCTGTTGCCACCCAGACTTCCAGCTGCCCACTTGGCAGTGAAAGCTGCATCCAGTCACTGCTAAACTACTCGTTCCAGCTGGCACTTTCTTATCCAACTGCTACAGTCAGTGCTTTGTAGCCCAGGACAGCTGCAAGTTGCACATGGGTGATAAATAGACTGTGTCTGTATCGAGTGGATTTATAAAGTAAGTCAGGGCCTATGAGGCAAAGTCATGGATTTCCTGTTGGTATTAATAACTGGGCCCACTCAAATTAAAGATAATGACAAATTTATTTCAAATGGAAACACACACCAATCTTAATGAGGGGAAAAGCAATTGTAAATGTCCAATACAATGACTTAGCACTGAGTTAATCACAGAGTAATAACTACACTTGGGCACTTTTCTTGTTCAGTTTTGTTCCTTTGGCCATGTGTTGCATCATGTAGCACACTGCATTAAAGGAATGCAGTATTTGTGTGGCATAGTTGTGACAATTCATTTCTTGCATTCACTTTCAGAGATTTTAAGCTGAGTTGACATAGTCTCCTAACTGAAGAGATTGTATTGCTAAAGAGAGTCTTGGGTCCAGATGCTTATCGTTCAAAACTCAGAAGTGTGGTCCCCTTTGAAGGCCAGGAGTTTTGAGATTCAACAGTTGATAGTATAGTTAGAGTTCACAGCCAGGGAGACTGCTGGAAAGTTAAATTCAGATCAAGGGCTTGTGTCCCAGTGAGCTGAGCACTGACCCTGGTAGAACAGTGCACAAGCAACAGCAGTTAAAGTCATGAAGGTTAAAAGAACCCATGTGTGCCCTTTTCCTTGGGAGGATTTGTTTCCTTCATCCCTGACATATAGACCACATGGTCAGATGGTGGGAGAATAGGGAAACTAACAAACACATATCCTGTGAAGAAATCCCTCAGTTCTTGTAGAAAACTTCAGATACTGGGAGGAAACTTTCTAAGTGTATAAGGTGCAGATTTCACTCAATCAGATTCCTTTTACACAATTGTTTTGATTCTGACTTTAATCAGCTTCCATCCCATCTTGTATGTTGTTTTGATTACTCTGTCCTCACCAATCAAACATCCTGAAATTCTGCTCAGCCCTAAATAAAATTCTCTCACCCAAATGCTTCATATCTGTTCAATAGTTTAAGGAGTCAGTCCCCATCTCGGGGGAGAAGCAGAATCCAGCGAAAAGGAACTTTCAGGAATTTCGATCTTCTACCATACCATGTTATTTAACACAGTAACTCCCAACAGGATACTTCCAAATCTTAACTAAATTGACATATTTTTATGTCAATTTATTTTTATCAGCTCAATTTGTGGTTAAACTTTTTCTTATGACCTTAACGAACACTAGATTGGGATCAGGTTGCTGAGTGTGGAGTTTGTCTGAGATAGGTCATTCATGTTTAGCCAGTCGTATCTCTTAGTCAGAAGGGTCCAGATTCAAGTCACACTCCAGAAACTTGAACAGAAAAATCTAGGCTGATTCTCCGTACTGAAAGAGTGTTGATGGTTAACAGTGGATGAAAACTTAAACTGAGGTCCTTCCTGCCCTCTCAAGTAGATGTAACTACCACAGGGTGCTAGTTTGAAGGGTAGTGGAGTCATTGTCCCCATGACCTGGACAAGATATATCCATCCTGCAATATTGGTAGCTAAAAAATATCATTATCACATTGCTGCTTGAGGGATCTTGCTGTGCACAAACTGGTTGACCATGTCTACACATTAAAAACATGCCATTAGCTACAAAGCCAATAAAAGCAATTCATTAATTTTGCTCTTCTTACCTCTGAAGCCATTCTGCTAAGCATGGATCATAATGAACATGTGCATTTCCTCAGTCCATTTGTTTATTGTGTGGCCTCATTATACAGGTCAGGAAGGTTTGATTTCTCCATTTGTATTGATTTAGCAGATGTCAGGTGAGAATAAAGAAGCTGAAACAACTTGCCTGGTCACCACTGTGCTGGGGAAAGGTTAATCAACTTCTCAATGAACTTTGCTGGTACATTGATATTAAGACAATATTGGGTGCCAACCAATATCAGATTATTTTGCTGCTATCATGCTGCACATTTAGTGGGCAAAACTGCCTCGTACTGGAAGAAACTTGGTGCAATGGAAATATATCCAAGGAAGAAGATGAAGAAGCCTGCCTAATATGTTGGCTGATGAAAGGGGAGATGACAGAGTCAGTCAGTCAGTAGTGGCATTTTGCCATGGTGAAGGAGAATAGTCTGATACACCAGCATCAAACAGAAGTCAAACACTGGTGTCATTGGAAGATTGCTCAGGTATGTCCAGTTCACATAAAGTAGGACAATCAAACCTGTCCACACATTTCCCCTTCAGACCATTCTCAATCATCAGCAAAGTGATGGAAGCTATCAGGCAGCAGTTACTCACCAATAAATTGCTCTCTGATGCCAAGTTTGGTTTTACTGGGGCCACGGGCTCCAGATCTCATCACAGCCTCAGCCCAAACAGCGAGAGGACACCTGAATTCCTAAGCAATGTGAGATTGATGGGACCTGAAGTCAAGGCAGCATTTGACCAAGTGTGGCATCAAAGATATCAGGTCAATCTGAAGTCAATGCACATCAAAAGACATCCTTTGTTACTTTAAGGAGGACTTCCTCAATGAATGGTGACAGCAGATTCAGCAGATGTAAAGGCTCTTGGCAGCCATGTATTCACTCCTCCTGAGACTGCACTGGAATGAAGCCAAACTCATCCACTGCACAAAACCAGGTTACTGATGCAGGAGACTGCTATTTGGCCCATAATGTCCATGCTAGCTCCCAGCAGAGCAATTCCATTCCCCTCTCCTTATTTCCCTGTAGCCTTGCAACCTATTCTCTCTCACATAAGCAGCAACTTTCCCTTTCATTCTTTTGCCACTTCAGAAACTCCAAGGAGCAATTTACAGTGGCCAATTAACCTATCAGCATGTCTCTGGGATGTGGGAGGAAACCAGAGTACACGCAGAAAATGCCCGTGGTCACAAGGAAAACATGCAATCTCCATACAGACGGCACCCAAGGTCAGGATCGAGCCCAGTGGCTGGAGCTGTGAGGCCACACTTATGGCTGCACCAGGACCCCTCACAACAGCCACACTGGGAAGAAGATCAGTGCCTGAGGCACCATCATCCAGAAGCTTGCGTACATAAAATGGAAGACACGTCTCTGTGCTTGCCCTGTGTTACATCAGTGCCAAGCACGCTTCCCCAGTGTGGAAGCACTTTGCTTACAGCAAAAAAAAGCAGCCTGATGCTGAATACCAACTCATTGCTGGCCAATCAAACTCAACAGGTGTCACATAGCAATGGCTGACATCTGGAGAGCTGTGGCCAGTGAGATAGAAAGGAAGCAGCAAACCCAGTTTACTCAGACACTCTCCAGATAACCACGTGACTGCAGAAAGGTACCTGGAGACAGGGAGAAGCCTTCTTGTGACAAACAGGTAGTCAGCATCCACGAGGCACTGTGCTTGATGGGTCTTGTCAACCTTGACAGTCCAGTCAACATCAATGTTGTAGTGAATGAGAAGCTTCCTGTGGGGCCAGTGGAGAAATGCGCGATCTGGAAAGCCCTAAGCAGCCTCCTTACCCAAGTTGGTCAGTACAACACCCAGCAACTGTGGTGACAGGCAAACCATGCAACAATTTTCCATCTGCCCAGTGGTGGTGGATGTACCAGGCATGGTTTGGGATGATTGACAAGGCCAACTCACAAACATGGCATTGTATCGATCAATGGAAAAGGTCATTAACTGCACAAATGTAAGCTCTTTTTACTTCAATGATTTTGGATAAACTGTGGACGTATGTCAAATTCCACTTTGTGAATCAAAGGTAAGATTTTTGATTGGGTGGAATGAATAGATTCAAAGACAAAGGGATGCTGGTGCAAGTCAGAAGAAAAGGACAAGAAATAAAAGATGAACCTAGAGGAGAACAGCAGAATCATTACTACAGTTCCTAATGGAAAACAAACAGAAATGGTGGTCCAACGATATTGCTGTCAGTGTGCAGTTTGGAAGACTTGTATTTCTATTAATCTGCATGCATCTCATGGCGTTAATACCAATGATGCTTTAATTACAGTTGTAGACTTGTTATAGCTCAGAAAGACGCCATTCAACCCATCATGACCTCACTGGCTCCAAATAGAGCAATTCCATCAATGCCAATCCCCTACCTTTTCCCTTGAGCCCTGCAGACTTTTTTGTTCCCCTGAAATGCCTCTCCAGTTCCTTATCAAAAGTCTTGATTAATTCCATTTTCACCATCCTTCCAAGAAGTGTTCCAGATCACATCTCCCTGCTGTGTAAAATAGTTCTTTCTCACATCCTCCTGTGTCTTTTGTTCAAAGCTTTGTCCTTCAATCATTTGCAGATAGGAACAACATCCATATATTTACCCTATCAAAAGCAGTCATGATCCTAAACTCCTCTATAAATTCTTCCCTTGACCTTCTCTGCTTCAATAAGAAATCCAGCCTCTTCACTCTAACCTTGTAGTTGAAATCCTTTCTCATGGATTCCCCCTCCTACCATTATTAGTCAGTGCAAATTTTTCCAAAAACCTTCCAGGCACAAAACTCAAATAAATACAAAGACTCTTTGGATAAATTTGTCCAGGTGTTAAGACCTGAAAGACCAAAGGTCTGGATCAATAATTCCTTGCAGACCACATTTTTGCCTTCACTGCTTAAAAGAAGATAAAGAATCAACTGTAACTTTGAATATTTATTTTGAAGTTTCATGCAAATACATAGGCCTGAAAGAGCTTGTTTTCCCTATCAACACTGATCAACATGTTTTACCACATGGTTCCTATCTGAAGGCTGTCTTCATAAACATGCTGTTTGATGGCACTGATTTCTTTCACTGAGCATGGTCCACTTGTCATAACAAGTAAGATAAGCAGAAAGACTAGTTATTGTTATAAATAGATTCTATTGTGCCTTGATTATTCTACCATGTTGTATCAATGTTGAAAACTTTGTTTGCATAACTAAGTTAGAGATAGAATTATTTGTATTATAATTAGAGCCTTGTTTTATTTTTAACTGTTACCTTTCTTTTATAATTAATCTCTGACTTGAATAAGATTAACAAACTTTTGGGTTTGGTTATCTGACGACTGATTTCTTTTATTATTTTTCTGGGAGAGTGAGTGTTGCTGGAAGGACTAACATGTATTGTCCATCTCTAACCACCTTCAGGTGGCATGGTGAGTTATTGAGGTTCAGCGGAGTCCTTCTGGTGAATTAACTCCTACATTACAATCCTGGGGGTGAGTCCCAGGATTTACTCCTGTTGATGATGAAGGGACAGTGATTGTATTTCCAAATCAGGATAGTGTATGCCTTGGTGGGGGGAGAGTGGTAGGATGTTCTGCAGTTGTAGGTGATAAAAGTCTTGCTGGTGGAGTTCATAATCTCTTTGACTATCAAGTTCATTTACTCCCACATACCTCTCTCTCTCTCTCTCTCAACCTTAATTCAATGCACATAGCCTTTTTTCCCCAGGGTTGGGGAATCAAGAACCAGAGGGCACAGGTTTCAGGTGAGAGGGGAGAGATTTAATAGGAACCTGAGGAGTAACTTTTTCACCCAGAGGGTGGTCAGTATAGGGAATGAGCTGCCAGAAGAAGTGGTTGAGGTAGGTACATTAACAACATTTAAAAGGTACTTGGACAGGTACATGGAGCGGAAAGGCTTGGAGAGATACGGGCCAAATGCCAGCAAATGAGACTGTCTTATATGGGAATTCTGGTTCTCCCTACCTCCAGATGAGCTCGTAGCAACATATTCTTTGTTGTTCCTGTCCATCAGTCTTATATTATCTATGAAATCTATTGGCTGCACCTTTGATAATCTCAGAATTGTCAAATCATTAAGGTATAGGAGGCCATTCAGCCCATCAAATCTGTACCAGCCTCTCATAGAGCAATCTCCCACTGCCCTGCTCTTTCCCCATGTCCCTGCAAATCATTTTCCCTTAGTTACCCATCCAATTCCCTTTTGAGTTGCTTCAGATCAGAAACCTACAACATAATTGGTCTAAAAGTGCACACCAGGAGAGCAGTGAGATAGAGTGAGACAGTGATCAAGAGAGGGATTATTGATGTACATGCAATGTTGTGTGGCTGGATCTCAGGATGTGACTGAAGTGGTATTTCAATGATTCCTGAATGCTTTGGAAATCATCATTGGATCCAAAATGTGGAGGTGGGATGTCAATTGGTCTCTTTGTGGACTCAGTCAATGGGATGTGGCTGCAAAAATAAATCTTGGTAGATATATAATCAAAGAAGGGAAGACCAGTGGTGAGAAGGTAAATAAGTTCTGATGAAAAGTCTTTGACCTGAAACATTGACTGTTTTTCTCTCTCCACCGATGCTGCCTGACCTGCTGAGTTTTTCCTGCATTTTCTGGCAACTCCAGCATTCTGCTTTTATCAATATCACCCCCAACCACCCTCACTTTATTGAGAAAGGTTCTATACAGTTCCGTGAAGTCTTTCTTTATTTCCCTTCAAGAAACTTACTTAATTTGTTCATTCTCTCTATTGTCTAATCCTTGGCCTTCAAAGTCCTGGAGTGCTTCAATCTCATTACTCCCCCTTCCCATGCTAATCCGTATTCAACATCCTCTGATTTTGTCAATGTTCCATACATCATCAATTGCCATTAACCTCCCACAACATTGAGCAAAGAGCAAGCTCACAGGG
>JAUZTB010000033.1:11892471-11906048 GCA_034780895.1 Rhynchobatus australiae | reverse complement strand
CCTAATGAAGTAGAGCCACTGACATGCCTTCTTTGTGATTGCATCAATGTGTTGTGCCAAGATAGATCAGAGGCTTAATGATCCTTTTTTCTCGTACATTAAGGGAAGCATTAACTGGAGTTGGTTGGGACTAGGAAGATAGTGTCAGTGCCACATCAGGCAGCATATTTAACTTGCCGGCACAGGAAGGGAATTTGTATGTGGCATTTGATCACAGCCTTGGTATTTGTAGATGTGGTACTGAATAAAATTCATGGGATGAGACAATATGTATTGGGAGACCATCCAACAAGTGAGGCCTGAGACCTCAGCCCGATCTTGTTCACATCTGAGAATCACAAGCAGTAACCTTGGCTGTTTCATCCCTAACCAGTGATCAGCTGGGAAGTTCCTGTTTGTGGATGTTTGAACTAGGGAAATAAAGGGAGGAGCTAAATAGTCTGAAGTTTGATATTTTGCAGTGGCTGGCTGTCAGATGGAGAAATCTGCAAACAATATTTCTGCATGTCTCTCCGTCTGTCAGCCCTGAGTTCTGCTCACATCTAGGTTGCACTGCACGGTCAAGCAGGCAAGAGTCCTAGTGTGTGGCCATCTGTTACCTTGTTTATAGAAGAAGATGGAAGGGAAGTGAACAGAGAGTTTGGTAAGTGTAAACTGATGCCACTAGAATGAAGTGGAACTATTGTGGGTTTTAGGCAACAGAAGGTTCTGCACTCACAGTCATGCCACTGAATGCATAATAGCACTGGAAATAAATGAATTTGCTACACATAACCCATTTCATAATCACTGCCTGTTAAGTGCTAACTACTTTTTTATTACGTATATCTTTTTGTGAAGACACTCAATGCAAATTAAAGATTGACGTTGAATAAAATGGGAACTCTTACCATCCCAAAGAATTGATTTCAGGTTAAACTGTAGTAACAAAGGAATTTATGGGTCACAAAGAGGCTATTTAGCCCTTTCTGTCTATGCTGGTTGCTATTATTAGTAGGGTAAAAAAAAAGTGGGGTCAATTTAAACACTGCAGCTAACAATGGGGTGATCAGTTGAATTGCTTGCAGGTGATAAAGGAGAAATAATGCCCTCCAAGAGCACCCCATTCTTCTTCAAAACGTCCTACAGAATTTCCCTGTGTTAAACTGAGTTTAGCAATCTTGCCTTAAGATGGTGCCTCAGGGGGGCAGAGGCTTCTCAGCCCAGATCACAAGAGAAACAAGAAAGGACTCAGACATCCTCGGTTATTTCCCAAGAAGGCTTCTCAAAGAAAAGTTAGCACCAAGCCACATTGAGAATTATAAGGAGAGGTGACCAAACTGATATGTTGGAGAAAAGGTTGGCGAAGTGGGTTTTAAAGTGTATTAAAGTGTGGCAGAGAGGATTATATAAACTACTATCACTTTTCAATATCATTGAAAAACAGGCTGGCTTAACTGTGAACATTAATATGAATTATGGCTTGCTTTCAGTGTGATTCCACAGATGAGATCAGACTGATTTCAGTTTCTTGGTTTGTTACCAGCACAGTGGATTTCACTGGATTTTACTCGCAATTATTTAACCAGACTGCTTTTACCGCTCTATCTACTTCTGAATGCAAAGCAGTGGGAGGAACCACTGAAATAAAAGCTGTCATTCCAAAGAGTTAAAAGGGAAATGGTTAATGAATAAGGGAAATAAGGGAATGGTTGCACAAAATGAATGTGAAGCTGAATTAGCTTCTGCAGGTTGGTGTGGTGCTGGTGACAATGGAAGACACACTTCATTCACTTCACTATTTTTGTTCCTTTGGTTGATCTGGTAACCAATGTGAGAAGCTGACTTGTCTGTCATCACCACCAGCCAATATTCAGCACTTTGCTCTTTAATCACTGTTGCAGACCATGAGAGTGACGTAAGAGGAGGATTGGTCCAAAACTCCAGATCCCAAAAAAACAGATGATTCACTCTTCAGTAGAGATCCAGTTAAATGCTTTTGCCAGTCAAACAGCAGGCACCTTGCATTCATTCAACTAATGCCTCACCAAGATCACAGAGGAGCATTTTTAAAAATTCATTCAAGGGATGTGGTCTTTGCAGGCTGAGCCAGCATTTAATTGCCCATCCCTAGTTGTCCTTGAGAAGGTGGTGGTGAGCTGCTTTCTTGAACTGCTGTAGTCCTTGAAGTGTGGGTGCACCCACAATGCTGTTAGGGAGGGAGCTCCAGGATTTTGACCCAGCGATGGTGAAGGAATAACAATACGTTTTCAAGTCAGGATGATGTGTGGGTTGGAGAGCAACTTCCAGGTGGTAATACTTTTGCTGTCTTTGTCCTTCCAGTTGAGAGAGACATGGGTTTGTAAGGTGGTCCAAGGAGTGTTGGTGAGTTGCTGCAGCACATCCTGTAGGTGGTACAAACAGTAGTGGAATGAGTGAATGGTCGTGAATGGGGTACCCATCAGGTGAGCCGCCATGTCCTATGTGCTGTCGAGCTTCTTGAGTGTTGTTGAAGCTGCACTCATCCAGGCAAGTGGAGAGTATTCCATCATACTCCTGACTTGATCACTTCCTTCCAGTTGCTTTGCTATAACTTATATTTGCTGAAAAACAGCAATGTTGAAATAAGGCTGATTCACAAAGACTGAAAATCTCATTAGATGATGGTCCTTCTACAAGTTTTCATGTGTTTGAAAGCTGATGATTCCATTTGGAGATAATTGCTGAATTATTATACTAGAAATAATGGACAAGGTGGCCTGATATCATGTGAACAGTGTCAACTGTGGTTCAACTGGTACATTCTTGATATCTGATCAAAAGATCGGAAGGCTGTGGATTCAAGTCCAACTTCAGAAACTTAACCACAACAGTCTAGGCTGGAACTTCTGAAGTGCTACTGTCAGAAGAGATGCCTTTCAGATAAGGTGTAAAACTTTGACGTGTAGCCATAAATGATCTCAAGATCTCTTGAAAAGAAGGGGTGTTATTCATCATGTTATATTCATATCACATCTAATAATTCCAGAGCAGTTTTATTTGGTACTCATCAGGGTGCTTTTTTCTTGGGAACTTGCTCTGTGCAAATTAGTTGCTACTTTCCAACAGCGATGTAGGTAACTAACTGTTCGGAAATTTGAGACAGCATGAAAGGTGTTTTATGAATCCAAATTTTTCTCATATTTTACTGAAAATAACAATAGGGAAAAGGCATAAGGTGCTAAAGAGGTGAAAATGCAATGGTCACCAATTGTACTCACCTATTGACATTAGGATCTAGGTTAGGGTTCTATTGAAGTCAAAGCAGGCAAAAATGAATTTCTCACCCAAAGTGCCCACTTTAATAACATTTATTTGTAAATACAAATTACAGCAAATTTATACCTTGCAGAAAAGAAAGTGAAGACTTTAATCAGTAATAATCATGAAGTTATATCCAAGTTGCTAGTTTGATGATGCCATGTGATCCAGACTTGAATTAACAGAAGTTCTGATAAACTGGATCTATCCATGAGTTATATTAATAATAAAGACCAGAACCACATTGAAATTATACATGCACTGCATTTGTCAATGTTCATCCAGCTGCTTAGTGGGAAAGCCTCACTGGTGCTAACTTGACAAGCCTGGTCTAGCCTCAATAGGGGCTCGCCAGTCATTTCTGCCCAGAGACTGTGAATGTTTTGTGTTCAATCAGACCAAAGGCTGTATTGTCTGTCTCTGTGTTGATGCAGGAGCCTAGCAGAACCATAGGGTGCACAGCTGGGTGAGAGAGCATCAGTGTAAGAACAGGGATGCCTGAAATGCCTAAGCCTAGAGAAGATTGCTAAAGTGACAAGCATGGTCAGATAAGTTATTTGCATGTGAAATCCTTCTTAATCTCCACTGTTGTGATTTTCTGTCCATTTTGCCTCATCTTTTTTTTACGCTTTATTCCCACAGTCTTGTTCTGTTCCCCACCCCCGACCACCGCAACCCCCCCCCCCCCCCCCCCCCTCCCACATCACACCTATTAAATTTAGGCATGGACAAACTATATTATAATTTTTGAATATAAACATTTAAAAAAAACATTTCCTACTTTATAACTCAGAAGCTGCACAGGAAGCTGAACTGTATTTATCTTAAATTTAGTTTTAGTTGTAAGGACTGTTAGAATTATCACCTGCCTTATTGGTAAGAATGAAATCTGACCCACTTACGCCAAAATGCTAAATTATAACATCTTAGGCAATAGATATGGCTAATTGTGATTAGAAATTCAAATCCTTTGCTGATACATAAAATAATACACTTGTGCACCATATATTACAAAATATATTACATTTTAAATGTGTTACAGTACACTTTATAGTTTAGTGCATCTCCTCAGGAACAATCAATCATCATAAAAGTAAAGGTGAATGCAGAGGCAACTCTAGTCTGACAAGAAGGCTTGATTCATCAAAGGGAAACTCTTTTTCTTCAAAACAAGTCGCCCCTTTACAGGGAAGGCTGTGGGAGGCAGGAGAAACAGTGGGGGAGGGGGGTGGTTGGTTGGGTACAAGTAAATTGTTTTCTTGAAAGGTTCTCCTGACTCCTTCATAGGACATTCTAGACCTATCAATGGCGGTTCCCCAAATGTGCTGCCAGTGAACCAATCAAATTTGGGACCCTCGGTGACCCGGTGAGAGTCTGCAGCAGAGATTGTTCCCTTTTATTTTGATGGAAACACAACACATTGCTGGGAACTTTCAGTGTCCATGCATTCAGTAAAAGAGAGGAAGAGTAAACCAATAAATGAAGAAGGGCAATAAGACTTCCTCTGGTATTGTGGCCTATATTCATCTCTCAGCCACTAGCAATGCAATTAGCTTACCTGCTGTTTAAGGGACCAGGCTGTGTGCAAATTGAATAGCAATCTTTTATCTACTTTAACACAGATCAACATTTTTAAAATTTTTCTTTGAGATCTTTTGAGGAAATTAAAGATTGTATTAATTCAAACTTTTCCTTTGCTAAAGTGTATGTATACATAACAGTATTTGTATAGATTCATATTATTATGTTTTATTTTGTATCATTTGTATGGATATTTTGTATATACATACAATAAAAACATTGATAGAATTTTCTCCTTGTGTGGGTCTCAGGTTGTGTGAAAAGGTGGATGTTATTTCTCTGCTGGTGAATTTCTGAATGTGGTGTGAAGTAGACTAATTTTCTGAGTTCCATTATGCGAAGAGATTCGGCCCACCAATAATGTATATTGGAAACTCAACCATAAGGAATCCCTAATTATTCAATTGTTTCAATGTTGTCTGAACTTATGATATTTATTAGAACATGGGAAACAAGAGCAGGATTAGGATTGGGCTATATGATCCTTGGGCTGGATCCGCCATTCAATAAGAACATGATCTGACCTTGGCCTCACATCCACTTTCCTGTCCAGTCTACATGATCCTGAATTCCCCTTTAGACCAAAGACCTGTCCATCTTAAATGCTCCAAATTAGAGTATTCTAAACATTAATGATGCTCTCAGAGAAGAAATCCCTCTGTATCTGCATCTTAAATGAGCAGCCCCTAATTCTAAAATGATATACTGTACCCTAGTTCTGGATTCCCTCATGAAGGGAAACATCCTGTCAATACCTACCCTATCAAGCTTGCTCAGAATCTAAAGTGTTTCAATAGAATCACCTCTCATTAATCTAAACTCCAAAGGGTATTACCTCAACTTGCTCAACTTTTAATCATGAGGGAATTCCTTTATCTCAGAAATCAACTTATCTCTGGCCCATCTCCTATGCAAGTATATCCTTCCTTAAGTAACATAGCCAAAACTGAACATCGTACTCCAGTTGTTGTTTTACCTACAGTTACAGCAGGATTTCCCTACATTATACTCCATCACTTTGCAATGAAGGCTAACATCTATTTGCATTCCTAATTACTTGCTGCACCACATGCTAACCTTCTTTGTTTCCTTTACATCTACACCAGATCCCTCTGTTCTGCAGCATTCTCCAGTCTGCGTCCACTTCAACAATATTCCACTTTTCTATTCTTCTTTCCACAGTGGATAACATCATATTCCCCACATTATACTCCACTTACCAAAATTATGACTGCCAGCTTAACCTATTTGCATCGCATTGTATCTTCCCCACAGAAATGCTTTCATAGAACATAGAAATCATCTACCATAGAAATCATCATAGATCCCATCTATTTTCATATCATCAGCAGATCTGAACATAGTACACTCAAGCTGTTTGTCTAATTCATAAATATAGACAGTAACTAGTTGTAGCCACAGCCCTGATCCCGTGGTATCACACTGGTTACAGCCTGCCAACCTGATGGGTGGCACTGTAGTGTAGCGGTTAGTGTAACGCTTTTACAGCGCCAGCGACCCAGGTTCAATTCCAGCCACTGTCTGTAAGGAGTTTGTACGTTCTCCCTGTGTCTGCGTGGGTTTCCTCCGGGTGATCCGGTTTCCTCCCACATACCAAAGACGTACAGGTTAGGAAGTTGGCGCCAGAAGCATGGTGACACTTGTGGGCTGCCCCCAGAACACTCTACGCAAAAGATACATTTCACTGTGTGTTTCGATCTTATCTGATCTGAAAATAACCCTTTCATCCTGGTTGTCCTTTCTCTGTTAGATAGCCACTGCTTTATGCATAGTAACACTATCCCCAACACAAATTTCAACTCAGTTTTAGGATGCCTTTACTTTATCGAACGACTGTGTACAAGTGCAGGACAAACACATAAAGCAATTGTTAGAACCTCCCCCCACCACCTCCCCAACCCTGCCCACAGGGAAACTTGCATATGGACCACAGAGCTTAGGCAAGTGTTTTGACTGCTGAGGCATCGCAGCTGATCTTGATCTTGCCTTCATTGCCTTCAACCATTGCAACATGCATACAAGTTAAAGCAGCATGTTACAGCTTGCATTGCAACCCATTCCCCTGCCCCTCTCCCCACCTCCCTGCAAGCCTGAATCGCTGAGGCTGACTGTAGTTCTAGCTAAAAGTGAAGAATTCAGCACAGCTCTTTGGCCTGTTAGATTCGGGGGTGGTGGAAAGAGCAGTTGTGTTTATCCAGTGAGCTGTCAAGTATGCTAGACGTGGAGCTTTGACATCAGAAGGTACTCGGATCAAGTTAACATGTGCTTAGCATGTTCTTACCTGCATGTTTTTTAAGATCAGTGCACGTGAGTGGAAGCAGGAATCTTTTCAATTATAAAAACAATAATATGTGAAAACATAATGCAGGGGCTCATTGCCAAAATCTTGCACAGCACCCATTCCTTTTATTTATGGCTAGGCACAGGCCTTAACAGGAACATGTGGTGTTGCGGTGGTCCTTTATTAGGAGAACTTACAGAGAGAAAAATGTTTCCTTTATTCAAACATTCCTAATAAGAAAGCACTGTTAAAATGTGTGTACCGATGATTGTCAATGACATGTCCGGTAAGAAAAAGGGCCATTACTTAATGTCTTTAACAGCAGGATATCATTAGGCAGGAATAGAATGTAAAACTGACCCATTAAACCTGCATGCTACTATATCATGGACTGGAATGATATGTTAAATCTACTTAAAAAGCCAAGTTGGATATTATTGATTGATCCTGAAACAAAAGCAGAAAATGCTATAGAAACACAAACCAAGTTGGGGAGCAAGAGCGGAGGGAATAGACATGTTTATATTTTGGGTATGGATGCTTTGTCATTTGGCTGTTTTATTTGTTTTGTTTGATGAGTTACACTGGGCTGAATTGAGTTGCTGGCAGCAGTTAGTTCTGTGTCAGCTGCTTCTGCCTCAGCGCCTTGTGGATTTCCATTCATTCAAGGAAGTGATATCCAAAAGGTCAGGTGCTGGCCATTGGACCCAGTGGTAGAGCAGCGATGTGTTGGAGAGCCCCTCAGCTTAGATGGGCCCCTCAGCTTTACCCCAGGACCAGCTGGTGCACATATGGTGAGCCCATTCATTTGCAAGAGTTCGGCATTCCTTCAGAAAAAGGAAGTGCTTAGGATATTTGACTTTGTTTTCATGCTTTTAGTTATTTGTATTTTAAAGCTATGCTTCTAAGCAATAGGCCCAGCACTGATTCATTCCCCAGTACAGACCAGGGCCATGCATCTTGGTTGCAACATTTTCACCTCACCTCCAACAAGTCACCCAGTGGAGTGGAGATAATCTGCAGGGTGAGTCAGAAACTGTTCAACCTTTGTCACCACCACAGCCAAGCCAAGGTCACCCCAGCCTTGGCCGATGATTTAATTAGCCAGGTGGTTTTTGCATATGTGCACACTCAGTGTCCGAGTTCCCACTCAATGGCACTTCCTTCACTGATGCATACGAGGAGATAAACTTTAAACTGAACATCTGGAAGACAAAATTCCTCTCCCACTCTGCTCCTGCCACACAACCCTCACCACAACGAGATCCTGGAATACATGGGATAATTCACCACTTGCTTCAGTGACCCAATACAGCCTTTGGCTGACTAAGGGAATGTAGGCATAGACCTCAATCCAGCTGCAAGCTCTTGGGTTTGGTAACCCACACTGGCTCCTTGTTTCAGTCTCATTCTTGCTTTCCTGGCCTTTAGAACATAGAACAGTAAAGCACAGAACAGGCCCTTTGGCCCACAATGTTGTACCTACATAGCTTTTCCCTCCTACCTACAGAATGCCAATATCCCTTTATTTTCCCCTCATTCATGTGCTCATCCAAGCCCCTCTTAAAAGGCCCTAATGAATTTGCCTCCACCACCACTTTCTCTGTTATCTCCTCCAAACCTAGTTCCCATTGAGACATCTGAATTCATCCATATCTGGTCACATGATTATGCTTGACTTTAATTCATGGGTGGCAGAAGCCTTAGCTGCCAGTACCCTAATTCTGAAATCCCTTTATTAACCACTTCTCTTTCCTCCTTAGAGGAACCACAAGGCTCAATCCTTGAGCAAGTGGTTGGTCACCATGCCTCAGATCCCCGTGTCATGTTTGATCATTCTCTTGTGAAGTATCTGGGAATGTTTGTGCTGCAGACAGTTGTTGATGAAACCAGAGTGAAGTACATCAGAGAAAGTAACTAACGCAAAAGCAAAGCAGTTTATATTAGGAATTCGAGATCATTTAGAGAACAAATATTAATTTGAGAAAGTGTGGAAACAGGAGCAGGAGTAGGCTTTATGGTTTCTCGAGTATGTACCACTATTCTAGAAAATGGTGGGTGATCTGATCTCGGTCTCTGCTCCATGTTCTTGTCCAGAATCTTTGACTCCCCAAAAATCTGGATGATTGGTGATATGACTTGAGGGTAGTTAAAGGTGAAAGAGGAGTGGATTTAGAAGATTTAAGCTGAATAGAATGACTCCTGAAAGAAAATAAGAGAATTGGATTTACATATTACATTGATTCTCAACCATGAGAAATTGGCTCCATCACTTGCCTAGAAAGTGGCATTTAAACCCCAGATAGTTCTGTTATAGATGTTAACTAAATGAAAGGGCAGCAGGTCAGAACATCAGCAAGGCCAGAATTAATGTAGGCACCAGTACTCATGGAAATGCCAATGATGTCCCAGTGGATGTTTTAAATAGTTTATTGAAAATTGGGATAGTGCCAAGTGGTTGGACAAAAGCACAAGTAGTCCCTTTATTCAAAAAGGAATTAAATCAAATCTTAGAAACAGAAGTCTAATAGAAATGATGGAGAAATTAATGGAAACTATGATAAGAGAGGCAGCGAGTGACGCTTTAGAATGCACAGGTTTACAGAGTTCTTGATCGGAAAGTAAAGTTCATGTTTGACAAACCCGATCCAGCTATTTGAAGAAATAACCAGACTGGAGGATCAAGGGGATTTGGTAGACATAATTTATTTGGATTGATAAACTGCCACGGACTGATGGAATGAAAGTCTCGTCTGTCTGCTGACTTGTAAGGGTCCTATGTCAAGTGAGCTTGGGTAGGCTTGCTTGAGATTCTGGTGGGAATAAGTGTAAAACAGAAAACTATGTCCAATTTGGCTTTAATTGGCATTGTCCATCAAAACCATCGTGCTATGGATTAAAACAGCACCATAGCTGGCCCAACTTGTCCATGCCGTCTGTGAAGCCTACCTATGGTAATCCCATTTGCCCGCATTAGACTCATATCCCTTTACTCCTTTCCTGCCAAAATGCCTTTTACACATTAAAATTGGATCTGCCTCTACCACATCCACTGACAGATCATTGCATATAACCACCACCTTTTGTGTGAAAAGCTCGCCCCTTGGATCTCCTTTAAATCTTTCCCCTCTCACCCTAAACTTTTGCTCTCTAGTCTTCGACTCCTCCCAGAGAAAAGAAATCTGACTATCTAATCAATCGATGCCCCTCATAATTATATAAACCTCTATAAAGTCACCCGTCAGCCTCCTACATTTCAGTGAGAACAAACCCAGCCCATCCAGTCTCTCCTTATAAGTAAAGCCCTCCTTTCGAGGCAACATCCTGGTGAATCCCTTTTGCACTCTTTCTGCACAACACGAAGAATACTGCCACATTCTTCCTGTAGTGTGGTAACCAGAACTGTACAGAATGTTTTGTGCAGTTGTAACATAATGTCCCAAATGTTATCCTCAAGATTTCTCTTGAAATCCGTGCACAACCCCATTCTCTATTAAAGTCAAAGTTGAAGATAAGATAAGATATCTTTATTAGTCACATGTACATTGAAACACACAGTGAAATGCATCTTTTTGCGTGGAGTGTTCTGGGGGCAGCCCGCAAGTGTCGCCACGCTTCCGGCGCCAGCACAGCATGCCCACAACTTCCTAACCCCTACGCCTTTTGGAATGTGGGAGGAAACCGGATCACCCAGAGGAAACTCATGCAGACGTGGGGAGAATGTACAAACTTCTTACAGACAGTAGTCGGAATTGAACCAGGGTTGCTGGTGCTGTAATAGCGTTACACTAACCGCTATACTACCGTGCCTGCCTGGTAGTCGAGTTTATTGTCATATGCACAAGTACGTGTGGGCACAGGTGCAATGAAAAACTTATTTGCAGCAGCAGCACAGGCACATAACATCATATCAGCTGCATTCACAAGAAAAAAACAAATTTAACATAAATTATGCACAATAAATGGTTTCATATTGAGAATACTAGTTTGCTTCCCTGGTTAGCGTAACGCTATTGCAGCGCCAGTGACCCGGGTTCAATTCCGGCCACTGTCTGTAAGTAGGTTGTACGTTCTCCCCATGACTGCATGTGTTTTCTCCGGGTGCTCCGGTTTCCTCCCACATTCCAAAGACTTACGGGTTAGGAAGTTGCGGGCGTGCTATGTTGGCGCCAGATGCATGGCGACACTTGCGGGCTGCCCCCAGAACACTCTATGCAAAAGATGCATTTCACTGTGTGTTTCGATGTTCAGGTGACTAATAAAGAAATCTTATTTTATCTTATTGTATATCAGCTGCTACAGTATAAGGTCCTGGCCTCCTGAACTCCACTATTGTTCTTCCTTTTGAGGTCAAAGTTTGCGGATTCAAGACATAAATGTATAATCAGAACTGATGCTTCAAAACATACTGAGGAAGTGCTGTGCCTCTGGAGATAATCTTATCATCCAGGAGAGATGGGATCTGGACAAACTACTTCGTGTCACTGTTTTGTTTGATGAGTCTCTTATGAAGTGCCCGGGAGGGGCGGGGTTGGGAGAGTTATGTCATTTCATAGATGCCATATGATTGTCACTGGTTCTTGTTGCTGAGATGCAAAACCAAGGCTCTATCTCCATCAAACCTACTAACCTGCAGAAGAGGTTTACCAGGATGCTGCCTGGATTAGAGGGTATGTGCTACAAGGAGAGGATGGACAAACTTGGGTTGTTTTCTCTGGAGTGGCGGAGGCTGAGGGGAGACCTGATAGAAGTGTATAAAATTATGGGAGGCATAGATAGAGTAGACAACTGGTATCTTTAACCCAGGGTCAAAATGTTTAATACTGGAGGGCATGTATTTAAGGTGAGAAGGGGAAAGTTCAAAGGAGATGTTTTTTGTATAGAGAGTGGTGGGTGCCTGAATGTGCTGCAAAGGGTGGTAGTGGAGGCAAATATGATAGAGGCGTTTAAGAGGCACTTAGATAGGCACATGAATGTGCAGAGAATAGAGGGATATGGATCTTGTGCAGGCAGAAGGGATTAGTTCAGTTAGGTGTTTAATTATGAGTTTATTTAGTTTGGCACAACATTGTGGGCTGAAGGGCCTGCTCCTGTGCTGTACTGTTCTATGTTTGAATCCCCAGTGTGAGTACCGTCAATGGTTGCAGCATCTCTAATGTTATGTCACTCAGTGTGAGCTTCTGTAATGTCTGCCAGACTATCAACCTCAGTCTTTCAGCCTTTTTTGCCACTGGGATCTGAGGTCAACACAGCAGCGATGAGCTCTGCTGACAGTTCCTGACTGCATCTGTGCAGCTCCCGTGCAAACATATGAATTTGTATGCAAAATGTCATCACATTACTTTTAATGCACCTTTGCCCAATTTTGTGAAATTTTCCAGGAGATCTAAGTGGGTGTTAGTACCACAAGAAGTATATAAAATTAACATTTAGTACATCGGAACTCCCCTAAATAAACATTGTGAGTCTTTAATTGAGGTAATACTAATTTATTTCCCACAATTATATTTTATAATATTTGATGTTTTCATAATGCTCAATGATTCTAATTAATTAATAATGTTAAGTGTTATTAAGGGTGCGGCTTCACTTTTGCACAGATGCCAAACAACTTGGTGTAACTGCATCTGTGGGTAACACAACACAGCTGAAAAAAAAATTGTGCTTTTTTTGTATCAAGGTGACTCCTACTATACTATTTTAATGCTTGGAATAAAATGCTCCTTCTTTTGTTTTTCCTGAGACTCATTAAAGTACATTGTCTCTACAACCAGTGTTATCCCAACATTGTGGTCTGAAGAGAATTCATAGCATTGCTTGCGAATGTACGAAGTATTGAAATGGTTAAGATTACTAGTCATATATGGAATGGAATGTGGAAGCTTTAGAGAGGGTGCAGGGGAGATTTACCAGGATGCTGCCCGGATTGGAGAGCGTACTTTATGAGGATATGTTGAGCGAGCTCAAGTTTTTCTCTTTGGAGCAAAGGAGGATGAAAGGTGACTTGATGGAGGTGCACAAGATGATAAGAGGCATAGATCGACTGGACAGTCAGAGACTTTTTCCCCAGTGTAACAATGGCTAACACGAAAGGACATAATTTTAAGTTGACTGGAGGAAGGTATAGGGGGGATGTCAGACAGTTTATTTTACACAGAGTGTGGTGGGTGCATGCAACGCACTGCTGGCAGAGGTTATGGGGGCAGATATATTACGGACATTTAAGAGACTCTTAGATAGCCATATGAATGATAGAGAAATGGAGGGCTACGTGGGAGGGAAGAGTTAACTAGATCTTAGAGCAGGATAAAATGTTGGCACACCGTCGTGGGCTGGAGGCCCTGTACTGTGCTGTAATATTCTATGTTCTATGTTCTATTACTGCTGATAAAAGCAAAAATATTAAAAAGGCCTA
>JAUZTB010000033.1:11793182-11805710 GCA_034780895.1 Rhynchobatus australiae | reverse complement strand
TCGTGGGACCAGAGACCATTCCTTGAAAGCTTTCTCTGGTGGCTACCTTCTGGTGTGGTGCACATTAAATTGGAGAATATATTTCCACAACAATCAACATACCTTAAAACATGGAACACATTATCGCTGATTCACTGTGGCAAAACAGGGCAAATCCTCCTCTCCCTTTGCCGCTAATTTTCTCCCAGTAATATTATTTTATCTTTTCTTCTTCTTCACTGTTAGGACTTTAATCTCAACCTTTGCATGTTGTAAAGTGCTGTCATTCTGTTGCTCACAGCTTGCCTGGTAATGAAGATACTTGAATATCAGTTCATTGCAAAAGCTGCTTGGAATTGGAATTGGAATTAGTTTATAATCATCACGTGTACCGAGTTACAGTGAAATACTTTGTGTGCCATCCAGGCAGATCATGCCACACATATGTAAATCAAGGGAGTAAAAAGACAAGAGAATGCAGAATATAGTGTTGCAGCTACAGAGTAAGTGCAGCACAGGTAAACAAATAAAATGCAAGGTAGATGGGGAGATCAAGATTTGATCTTTAGCTTCTAAGAGGTCCGTAGAGGATAACCTGTCTTCCACAAGCTGTAAATGTGACTCCAGCTCTCACTTTAAATGGTACCATGAGCCAAACAATCCCTAGCTGCAGTTATCAGGACCAGCCAGAAGCTGCATTCACCAATGGACAGACTGGGAGAGCAAGAACACTGGTATTTTACTGCAAGCTGCTGACTGGTGTCAGTCAGGGAGAAGACTACACAGCATCAAGGGAAAGTTACTGTGGCAGTCAGTGATGTTAACTTTTATCACAGTAATTGCTCAATGACTCTTGGCAATTTCTGCCACACTAAATTACTTGCTTGTGAAAAAACTTATCTCCCACAGCATCAGTCAGGAGTAAAATTCTGAATCATATCTGGGGTTGATTTAATATGCCATAAAATGGGTATGGAGATTGTGTTGCATGAGTAACCTTTGTGTGACTGAATGCATGCACTGCAACAAATTCCTGCTCTCTGCGTATTGGAATTAGCTGAGCATTAAGGGAGCACGAATTTTGTTGTTTTCGGGCTTATTTCGTCAGCAGGGGCCCCAATTCTGTGATTGATTGGTACCAGCTAAAGCAAGCCTGAATCTTCAAAGTCAGCCTTGACTTCTTAAAGGGAGGTAAACTGAGGTGCAGCAGAAGTTCTTGTGGTGGTGATTACAGCCAGCCCAAGAATCCATAGTGTAACATAGGAGAGAGCTGTGACTAGGTCTACATATACTTCTCTCAAAGTTTTGAGGGAGACAGTAGAAAGGAGGAGAAATGTCCTGGTTCTCAAAGAGTTAGGAGGACCTCCAAAGGCACATGTATGAATACATGCACACACACACATGCTTACGTATATATCTGGATCTCTCTCTCGTTCTCACACACATAGACATGGTCCACACATGCATGTGCACTTACACACATCCATGCATCACCCACATGCTTGCATTCCTCCTCCATGCACACCCTACACATTATGAATACATGCATGTATCCATTTGCTCCTTCCCAACCAACCACACACACACACACACACACAAAGTTCAATTTCCTCACACATGGAACCACGATCAGTGAATGTAATTACACAATCCATATTCCCAATCCCTCTTTTTCCCCAGATATACCACTTACCTCAGTCACTGCTTGATGCCCCACACTGAGGGCACTCAGTCACTTGCAACCTCTATCAATCAGGACTCAAGCCTAACATTCACATGCTTCCACAATTCTGGTCACATACAACACTACTGCAAACCTCACAAAGCATTTCAGAGCTTACATGTACTGTTGTCTCATTCATATTCCCCAGACACACGTGTGAAATAAGCATACCTGCCTTTCTCTTGCTGGACAAAGTGACACACATCAAGGGACAGCAGCAGGTAAGTGGAAGACCACAAGTGTGGCTGTTTTATCTCATTGGAATTGAAAAAAAGTATTCCCCTTCAACGAAGTGATCAGCTAGTTTTCCGGTTAAAGACTTCTCCTGAGATCTCACTGAAAGAAACAGCCTTGTTCAAGGGTCAAGTGAACATAAGCCCTAAACTGTTGCAAGATCTGGAATGGAGAAGCAGCTAAAATCAAGAGCCTAAAGGCCAAATTCAACAAAGTGAAGGAACACATGGAGCAGATATTAAAGGCAAGTTTTTCTTACAGTGCTTCAAGAGAAGACAGATCGAACACCGTGATGCTAAAAGGATCATCTGACAAATTAATAGTGGGACAAAAAGGAAAAATGTCCGATCCAAATTTCACACAGATACATGAAAATAACCGTGTTGAAATGAATACGGGAAATATAAAAATATATTAAAATGTTAATTGAAGGGATAAATGGAAAATCCAAGGACCTGGAGCAGGAAATACTAAATATAATTGTAATAGAAAGGCTTTCAAAAGGAAGAGTCATCCAGAGAAGAGCTGAAAATTATGTAAGATAAATATTAGCTGAGCATAAGGATAAAATAAATAAATATTAGTTCATATAAGTGTTGATGAGGACTTGACCAATCTATTTTCTCTTCAAGTTATCCCCAAGTGAGATCAATGATGCTGTTATAAATAAGATGGAAATCCAAGAAGAACTGGAAGACACACAACCTCTGGGACTTTATTTCACAGACTAGGAATGAGGTTCTGTAAAAGAGTGGAGGGAAGTAAAAAGATGACTAGATTGATCAGAGTTTACAGGAAAAAAAGCCGAGTTTTCATGGGAGGGATTATGGAAATTCGGAACTCACTGATCCAAAAGTTGCTGAGGCTGGTGAGGTTGGGAAAGAGATTTAAATGACATGAATCAAAACTGAATTTAGTGGAACATTATTAAGAAAGGGTAAAAAGGGTTACAGAACCAAGGTTGTTAGATGCATTTGGGAGAAAAATCAGCCCCAAACAAACTCAGCAGCAGGTTTGAAGGCCTACATCTCTTTCTCTGTTTCCTATGTTTCTACAAAACCACCAGCTTAAACAGGGTGCTGGAAAAAGAATATCAGATTAATCTGAAGAGTAAAAAGATTGGAAATACGTATCAGGATGGCAGGAAATGTGTAGGATAGATAGGAAGCTGATTTCATGTGATTACAACAAAGTTACATGTGGATGAATAATGCTGAGGTATTGCTACTGACTTGAAATTATATCCCTGTTCCCTCATCATCCCAGGATCTAAATCCTGTGATTCCCCACCCAATAGTATTTTGGAAGTGTCTTTATCCAGTCGGACTACAACTGTGCAAGAAGACATCACACCACCACTTTCTCAGGGAGCCACTAGGAGTAGGCAATAAATACTGATCTTGCCAGTGATGCTTAGATTTTGTAAGTGAATTTTAAAACAAAATTGGAGTAAATAATTGTCTGCTTGGCCTGTAAACCATCCAAATGTTGTTTTTCTCCCCTTTTATGATGTTATGAATCTACTCGCTGTATATTCCGAATGAACCTTTAAATATAATTTAATGAGGAGTGACTTAGAGGAATTGAAAACTATCCATGGAAGTATAACCTAGACCCTTCATCCTGGCAATGCCCTATTCATCTATGCTTTCATCATTTAGATTCCCCGTCAACTCTTCGTGTGGAAATGTTTTGGTTTCCTTCTACAAAGTGAAGAAACAGCAGGTATAACTATTGCTTAAGTTACTGTGCTGTGTAACTATTTGTTTTCACTTGTCATAGGTTTATAACCATGAAACTTCAAGTAACAGAACTTGGGGCAGGGTCATCATTTTTTAAACCGTTGGTCAGGCTTTCTAGTTTTCTTAAACATTGAACTGTAGGGAACTACAGAGCAGAAACACACCCTGCTGATCATGAGCTGCAGTTATGCTCAGTGAGAGTCTCCTCTCAGTCCTCTCCTCACTTTTCTTCCAGCTTAAATGCCACCAAGTTGCTCACATCCATTGCTAGTTGTTGTTCTAACTACTTTTGGGTAAATGAATTTCTACTGAACTCATTCTTGGACTCATTAATGGCCTACTCATATTAAGGAGCATGAATTTTGGTCTCCCCACAGGTGGAAATGTCTCCTTTACCCTACCTTGTCATAATTTTAAAGTAAGGTTTCCCTGTCTGAGATGTCTTGTCTCAAAAGTATAAAGTTTTAGTTCTGGTATCATCCTCATAAATCATCTCTGAGCATCCCCTAATGCCTCTTGGTCTTCTCCGAGGGTGAATGTGTCATCAGATTTGTCAAGGTCAAAGTCGAGTTTATTGTCATATGCACAAGTACATGTATGCACAGGTGCAATGAAAAACTTACTTGCAGCAACACCGCAGGCACATAGCATCAGATACACAACATTCACAAGAAAAACATGAACAACCAACATAAATTAGACAAAATTATACAAGGAAGAACACAATTAGAACAAAAAATGCCAAGTCCATTGCCGGGCAAAGTGGTTAAAATGGTTATAGTGTTGCTATACTAAGGTAGTGATTAGGGTTGTGCCGGTTGGTTCAAGAACTGAATGGTTGAACCTGATGATGTGGAACTTCAGGCTTCTATACCTCCTGCCTGATAGTAGCTGTGAGAAGATGGTATGGCTGTGAGAAGATGGTATGGCTGTGAGAAGATGATCTTTGATGACTGATGTTGCCTTCTTGAGGCAGCGCCTCATGTAGATACTAAGAAGAGTGGGAAGGAATGTGCCTGTGAAGTATTGGACTGAGTCCACTACTTTCTACAGCTTCTTACATTCCTGCGCTTTGGAATTGACATACCAGACCATGATGCAACCAGTCAGGTCTTCATTTGTCGATGAAGACCTATGTACATATAGTGTCCTTTGACACCCCTGGGTAGGCTGAAGTGGTTTGAATTAATCCAGGAAATGTTACAGCCATTTTGTGCACAGCAAGTTCCCATAAGCGGCAGAGAAGGCCGAGGACACTGGGAACGAAAGTACAGGTTAGTGTTCATGTCTTGGTCTTGTTTTAGGACCTGTGCAACAATAACAGCAACAACTTGTACATTTGATGTGGTAAAACATTTCAAATGGTTTTCAAAATAGAAAGCTGCCACGGAGACAGGCAGCAAAAAGATTGGTCAAAGAGGTGGGTTTTAAGAAGGGGAGAGTGAGAGGGTTAGGGACGAAATTCCAGAGCTTAATGTCAAGGCAGCTGCCATTGATGCTTTGGGCCTTGATTTAATGGATCTGTCTGGAGCTTGCAATATTCATCGTACCGTAACGGAGCACAACCGTTCGTCTAACAAACGTGTGAGCTAACCATCTGTGCAACAATGTAAGGATATTACCTCAATTATCAAATAGGCTAGGCAGTCTCAGGCTCATTCCAGGAAGCCCACAAAATCTAGACACCTTTCACATAGACACAACCTCCACTATGCAAGTTTATCTCAAGCCACAAGCTAAGAGTTCCCTCTTATCTCCCACTAAAGAGAAAGTGCAAAAGTAATAGGATACATTTGCGTATTTGTAAGCCTTCTGTTACTCTGCAACTGAACCAGATTCAAGGGATGTTCTCCCAATAGTCTAAACCTCATCATATTGTTCACAATATATGCATAATATATTAAGACATCCAACATATTGCTTTGAGGTTTACAGTGCATGATTCTGTTGGTACTGTGAACAGTTTTATATTGAATGTATAAAATATTTTCCTGCACTATTATCTCAAAATAAATACTTGTACCGATTTCACCGTTTTCCTCATACTCTTTTTTTCTCAATATCTGTCCATCTTACAACTTTCCAACTCTCTACTTTCACTCCATCCAACCTTTGCTTAATTTTAACTGTTCTGCACATTCTGCATTCATTTATGCAGGAAAGCATGGATAAAAAGCTCTATTTTCTTCCATTGATCTTCATTTTGTTTTCTTTTCCACTATTTATACATAGCTTCTGTTTTATTATACCACACATTATACCATTCCTTGATGGATGTTACAAATTTCTTTTTGCTTTCTTTCTCTGCATCCTTCATTTAAGAACATAGAACAGTACAGCACAGAACAGGCCGTTTGGCCCACAATGTTGTGCCAACATATCTATTCCCTCCTACCTACAGAATGCCCATATCACTCTATTTTCCTCTCATTCATGTGCTCATCCAGCCCCCAATGAATTTGCCTCCACCACCCCATCAGGCAACGCATTCCAGACATCCATTACTCTCTCAGTAAAAAAACATACCCCTCACCCCTCACGTCTGTTCTGAACCTACCCCCTCTCGCCTTAAATGCGTGCCCTCTGGTACTGGATCGCTGAAGAATGGGAAAAGGATTTCTGTTACTTTAGCCTGGAGATTGGACCACCTGGCAGCTATGTTTTAGTTGTTATTTGTACAAAGTCTGATTTTCAGTCAGGGTAGATTTGCACTAGTGATCACTTTCAGATGAAGTTGCACAAGTCACAAGATTGGACTGGGCCTTCCTGTGTGTGATCCATGTTCACGTGCCTGACCCTACAAATTGTGGATATGCAACTAATGGCATCATCTTGCACTACCATGGATTTGTCTCTGATTGTGTATTTTTTTTGCACTAAGGTCTTGCCTGTTGTGTCTCTAATGCTGTGTGTCTGTGATGCTGCTATAAGTTTTTCATTGCACCTGTGCATATGACAATAAGCTCAGTTTTTGCAAGTCTTTTTTTTTCTCTGTCTTCACTGTCTTATATAATCTATGTATGATTTATAATGTGTTGTCTGTAACTATGTGCCTGTGATGCTGCTGCAAGCAAGATTTTCATTGTACCTGTACCTCACCGTACTTGTGCACATGACAATAAACTTGACTTGTCTTGATTTACACATCACAACACAAAAACACAGGCATAGAAGCATACACCTTGGGAGAAGCAGACAGCAAAAGAGACAGGCTTCTCCTTCTGTACAGGTGATGCAGACGCAGAACAGTAGCTCTAATTTTTCCATCAAACAATACAGTTGATTCGGTCAGGAGTTGAGTATGTGTCACAGCATTATCTCCTTCACATGTGAGGATAGTAAACCCGAAGCACTGTGCCTGTCAGTGGAGGTGGAATGAGAAGTCCTTCCCCCATGTTAGACTCCTCTAGTCCTGGCTACTTGCTCAGTCCTGAAACCTAATCATTTCGCCATTGGCAGCTGAACCTTTAGCTGCTAAGTTCTGGATTTCCCTCGCTATTTCTCTATTTAAGATATTTCTTCAAACTTACCTCACTGACTAAGCATTTGATCATTTCCCAATATCATTATATTTTGCTGAGGATCAATTTCTTGCTTGATAACACTCCTGTGAAGAGCCCGGAAATATCATTCAATATTAAGATTGTTACATCACTGCAGAAAGTTATCATATCTGAAAGAATTATTATTTCTGATTTCATTCATCAGCCTTCACCCTCTAATGTTATGGCTGATGAAAATGGTCACATTGCTTTTAATGATAAAGAAAAGGGACTTTACATAATCATAATAAACCTGGTTCATTGCATATTCAGCTATTGGAAGAGTGGCATGGTAGAGTTGCTGCCTCACAGCTCCAGTGACCTGGGTTTAATTCTGACCTCCAGTGCTGTCTGCGTCGAGTTTGCATCTTCTTCCTGTGAGTTTCCTCTGGCTACTCAGGTTTCCTCCCACATCCCAAAGATGTGTGGGTTGGTAGGTTAATTGCCCTTAATGTGTAGGTGAGTGGTAGAATCTGGAGGAAGTTAAAAAGTCCAAAAAGGAATATGGGAAGAATAAGATAGGATTTGTAAAAGGGTGGTTGATAGTTGGCACAGACTCAGTGGGCTGAAGGGTCTGTTTCCATGGTTTATGACTCTGACTCTAAAGAGACTGTTCTGCTGAAAACTATCACTCTCTTTGCCACCCAGTGATTGCCACCTTGTGTATGTTATACATATTTGAAGGATAGTTTAATCATTAAATGTCCAGGCAGAGTCATACAGGATGTGATACATGACAAAACTATCTCTGCAATCTTGAATGGAAACAGGGTAAATGACTAATATAAGCAAACACTATACTGTTACCATGAATTTAAAGTTAAACAGAATAAAATAAACATTAATGAATCCAATGTGTGCAGACTTGCTGTTGAAAGCTCCCTAACTAACTTTTGAGCAGGACACAGAAATCGGAATTTAGAGCTAGATTGAAAGTAATTTGTTCTGAGTTTAGATCTCTGAATGTTTCAGTACATGCAATCAGCTGCCTTCGAGTCATTATTGCTGCAACACCTGCCTGTCTATGCCAGCATCCAAAAAGGAAGGTGTGACCCTTAGAGGTGCAATCTACATTGAGCTGGAAAAACAAATCAGAAAGTGGAAAATATCCTGAATTGAAGCAGATTGAAGCTGTTTGGATCTTCAAAGCTTATGCCCTTTTTCTTGTCCATTCAAGTAACACTTCAGGATTGTTTTATGCAACATCACTTCCTTTGTAACTTGAACAGTCCAAGACATTTCCGTGAAAAGTCCCATATTGTTAGGCACTTCTGGTTTGTTTACAGATTTCCCTACTTGAGTCTGCCATTGAAAAAAGCAGTCAATTGTAAAAAGCATGAAAGGTGGCAAAAGATGATTCTGTCTGCCGATATTAGATGCATATTTTCCCATGTGTGGGTTAGACTCTTAGTATAAATGATTGAGGAAAATCCTGAAGCCTTTGCAACTTCCTGCATTATTGGTTACCTCCTCATCATCCACTTAGAAGTAGGATATCTGGGTCAGATCGGGAAATTCTTGGTGACTCAGAGCTTTAAAGTACTTCAATAAATGCATTATTCTTGATTCAATACCACGAGGCTTCTCCTCCCTAAAAATGCCATTGCTGCAGGCTGGTGCTGTGTTACCATTGACACTCTGCAGGTTACAAGGCTGCTCCATCCAATCATGTCAAAAGTGAGAGGACCATGTCTAATCCATAGTGGAAGGGACTGACTTTGCAAATTTGCATCATTGAGGAATTTTGCTCCTTATTAAAAATCAACCGGATATGAAATCATATCAGTTTCATATGTTGCCAGCACATCAAAGCACATTCCTAACAACAAAGTCACTACTGTTACTTCCTATCTATCTTCAACAAAAGCAATATTGATGTTTTATTTTCCCTTTTATAAAGAAAAAAAATGATGTATTTCTTAACTCTTTCTGTGACCAGGTTCTTGTAGATAAGGTCTTTTTTAAAAATATTGGCAACTATAAATAGGTTCTTTTCCTCAAATTCAGTGTTGAAATTTTATAGTGGAAGAAGGAAGTTAACCCTTTATCCTGCAGCTTTGGTAAAAGCACCATCTTGACAACCTGTTCACAAACCTACAAATCCAGAGTAATCCTCATAGATGGCTGTAGGTTTGTGGATCATATGATTTAAGTGCACAGAAATTATTTTAATTGGTGCATATTATAAAACATATATAAAAACCAAATCAGATGGTTATTATCCTGTATTAATTATTTACTTGATTTGCTGTAAAGTGTTTTGGAACATCTGAAGTTGTGAAACACTTATGAACTGTTTGAAGTGTTTTTGGCATGCATCACTTTCATTATTCTGGTATAATCTATATATGTTTGCATTATTACTGTATTAGAATCATTTCGTTATCATCAGATTTCTATTGTCCCTTTAATGTGGTAGGTGCTTTGCAAACAAGAGAGAGAGAGAGAGAGAGAGAGAGAGAGATTCATCTTCTGATTTCTGATTTCATCTTACTTACAGATCTTGAAAAGCTAATTTAAGCTGTTGACACATTCACAGCTCAGAAACACCACATTTGCACTAGGTATTTATCTACAGATTCCAGTTGGTACATTGGAATCAGGATTTAGTCTGATGGGGTTGATATTAGTCCAGAAACATGATGCTTAAGAGAAAGGGCCACTTCATTCTTTGTTACTTAGACAGGGATTTAATCCACAGAAATCTTCAGTCTGAAAATTAACCTTGAGTGATCCCAGCATGCAAATGCACATGTTCCAATCTAATTCATCTCTCTCAGCTAACTGGAGCTTTTGTAACACATTCAATGTAAATAATATTGCCACCACTCTGAGAATTTGGAATTCCCAAAATCAATGTGGTTGAATCCAAATGTTCAAATCCTGATGATCTGATGAGATCCGATCAAATGATGGAACTATTGAGGGGCAGAGTGGCCTACGCTGGTCCTTTTATTCCTAGCCAAATACTTCTTGTCCACATAGAATATCAAGTCCATATTTTACTCAGTTGTAATGACACAGGCACTTTCCATGACTGTGGCATCCTTTGCCACTGCCCCCGTCCCAGTACTTTGGAAGAATAACACACAACCTCACAATTTGTGCAAAACAATTCAATTGCCTACTTTGTACTAATGATGACATTGAACTGTTGCTGCCTTGCCCAGCAGCCTCTCCAACCCATTCCTTCACTTGCCTTTTCTTTCCTGTGTAGTCTCTGAAGCACACTTAACAACAATTGACATTTTTCTTTTGGTCAGATGTGTTGGAAATCTTTAACTTGTATTGGAGAATGATGCTAGCCAACCAGTTTCTGATTCAGTCAGGCCAACCTTTGTGGAATTCAACTCCCACATGCTAGAACATTTTGAAACATGTTACCATTCAAAATTAGTAGACAAAGATGAAAGGAAATATTCAGGCGATTTCAGTACACAATCAAATCAGTTCCCCACCTATTTGGAGGTTAGGAACTGAGCCATCAGTTGACACAATATGAGCCCTGAGATAAATAGGTTCTTGTTATTGCAAGCATTCTTCACTCATTGTGCACTTTATAAAAGCCAGCATTAAAAGTGGGATCACAGAATCATATAGCAGTAGAATAATTTGAATGATTGAAATTCTAACTATGTTTGGCATGAATTCCAAACTGTAATATTGTGTTTCAGCTAATCACATTCAAGTGTTGAAGTTAAATATATATATTTTTTAAAGTGGCACTTAAAGGGTTAAAATCCAAAGTCACATTAGTTGGCAACATTTCCATGGGCATGGACTCCATTCCTTGTTTTGACTTGCTTGGCCTTACTTGAAGAGTCTCACCAGCTCTCTATTAGGGAACAAGCTGGAAAATTTTATGGTGGGAAGACGTGTTGACTGTTCAGGTGCGAATGCATTGAAATAAAAACAGAAAATATTGGAAACACTCAGCAGGTCAGGTAGCATCTGTGGAAAGAGAAAGAAAGTTAACACTTCAGTTCCATGACTCTTCGTCAGAATCTGAACTGTCCTTCATATCAATAATAGTGTTGGTATTATGGAGACAGAAAGACTACAGGTGCTGGAATCTGGCTCAACAAACAATCTGATGGAAGAACTCAAAGCAGGTCGAGCAACATCTGTGGGAGGAAAGGAATTTTTGAGCTGAAAATTCCTTTCCTCCCGGAGATGCTGCTCAACCTGTTGAGTTCTTCCAGCAGATTGTTTGGTAGTCCTTGTATTGTCTTGATGCAAATTTTGTGAAAAAAAACAGAACTAAACTTTTTTCCTGAGCTCATAGTAGGGAGTTATTCCTGACTGTCCAATCTCATTTTACAAAGAAATGCCTTTTTGCCATCCCTCTGGCTTAATCTGAAACCCAAATACCAGGACTAAAAGGAATCCATTATCTTCCAGCCCAATGACCACCTGGAGAGCATAGTCCCAATTCAATGCCATCTGATCCAGTGGAAAGTCAGACATGTATCTTTTCTGTATGCTGGTGCTGAAAGGCTTGCTTACTCTCTCTAGTATTCCAAGAGTTCAGTATTTGTTCAGTTAGTTTTGTAAATTGGCCACTGGGGTTAGAGTTTCTTTCAGGATCTTGAAATTCAGATTTATGAGCCCAGGATCAAAGTTGTTTTGAATCAGAACCCAAATTCTCAAATTAACACCACGATTAAATTGATTTTTAGCCAGCAGGGATTTCTCAGATGTATGTTGAAAAAAAATTGTTCTAAACATAAGACTTAATTTGTACAAATAAATATCCATCTAGCACAACAACTTCCTGAAATTATTTAATCCTTAGGCTATGTTACAGGTACTAGTTATGTGCAGGTCACATTATCATAGAATGATTGTTGTGGAAAGAGGTCATTGAGTTGAACGTGTCCAGGCCAACCAAAACTGGATTTTGGTTAATCCCTCTTTCAAACTCTTGATCAAGTACATTTTAAATGTGGTGAGTGTTTCTGCTGACTGCTCACATCAGTAACTGCGTGTGCAATTGAATCCAGTAACAAACAAAGGATTGGTTGGACTTTGAGAGCTGGAGGGAGCCTTGCCCACATTGAGTGCTGTGGAACTGCCCAAAAGATGAGATCCACATATTGGTGTTGGTTTATTATTGTCACTTGTACCGAGGTACAGTGAAAAACTTGACTTGCATACCGTTCACACAGACCAATTCCTTACACAGTGCACTGAGATAGTACTAGGTAAAAACAATATTTAGTGACATAGAATGTAAATTTAAAAGGGTAGAACTTTTCTAGCAGAAGTAATGAGTGGATCTGCAGAGAGCAGCTTGCAACGAATCACC
>JAUZTB010000033.1:10473167-10485594 GCA_034780895.1 Rhynchobatus australiae | reverse complement strand
GTTTTGATGTACATGTGACTAATAAAGAAATCTATCTATCTGTAGGGTGTGATTTTTTAATTTGGAAATATAATTCATGGAAGTTAACCTTGTGGAAATCTTTAGTTAGTTATTCAGCACATGATACTTCTGTGCATTAGCTTTAATGAACCCATAAACCCCACAATTAGATGATTGAAAGCAGCTTAGAGAAAATTATCAGTATCTGTTTTTTTTTGTAAACCTTCAACAAAAGAAACATTTTAATTGGGCCAAGGTTGAAAAAGTGCTTTTTCTGTGCCTTTTAGGTTATGTTCTGGAATCAAGGCAATATTTAATTTAAAAAAAACAATTAACAGAATTTGTATTTTTGTAAGGCAATTCTTCCATATTCCAGTTTTTATTCATTCTTGGGATGTGGCTATCATTGGCTGGACTGGTGTTCATTTCTCTTTCCCAATTGCCATTGAATTGAGTGACATGCCAGGTCACTTCAGAACATTTATCAGGTCATACTACTTTGCTGTTGGTTTGAAGTGGGTTATACACCAGATGGGTTAAGGACTACAGATTACCTACCCGATAGAACATCAGTGCAGAAGATTGTTTTTATTTTGCTCGTCCTCAAGTTTCATGGTCACCATTAAACCAGGTTATATTTGTTTTATTGAACTTGTTCCCTTGATGCCATGGTAAATTTTGATCTTGTGTCTCTAGGTGAATAGCTCACTGGGTTACTAGTCCAGTACATAATACCCGTGATACCATTTACTTGTTGATTCTGAGATTAATTATCTATTTGGTCTTAACTACCTAACTGAAATTGAATGAGAAGCTGCAATGAATACTGAAGTTTGGTTGGATTTGTACAATATCTGAATAATGAAATTAATGTAAAATAGTTAAAGGGGAAAAACACAACTAGAAGGATGAACACTTAAATTTATATGTATGTTTATTTCTCTTAATGGAAAATGTTGAAGAATGTATAAAGCTCCAGAGTAGTTAAAGGCTTTACTCAAATGAATGTTCTGTCTTTAAACAGAAAAAGCCTACATTGTGGAATAATGGCTTTAAAAAGACTGAATTATGACCGCAAGGAGCTGGAAAGAAGACGTGAAGAAGGTCAACATGAAATCAGAGGTGTGGTTATATTTCAAATCTTGATATGATCTCAAATCTTAACATGATCTCAATAAGTGGACCAACAATGACCCATCTTATTAGGTCTCAGATATAACACTCCTGTCTTTATGCTTTCAGAAGTTTTAGTCCAGGTTTTTGATCAATAGTAAGCCAATACATGTTTGCCCCTCTCTCAAATGGATCATAAGACCCTGCTGGAGGAAAAGCTGCAAGAAGATTCAACATCAGAACATGAATTTAAAAAGGCAATAATGCAAAAATTAAATATCACTCGTATCCACTCCTCCTCCCAAGCACTGCACTTCCATTACAGTGGTCTTTATTTGAAATTTCCCTGTTAAGTATTGAGTGGACCAAAGGTGTATTCTGGCCTCAACACTGATTTCATCAGCCAGGCCATTCAACCCTGAGCTTCTAATCCAATTTTCCCAAATCCTTTTTCAGACCATCTGATGCCAAAATGCTTATTCCCTGTATTTCCCTTCTTCAGACAACCATTTCATTGCTCCTGGACAGCATCCTTTCTCCTACATGAAACAAAAGATCTGGAAAAACTCGGGTCAGGCAGCATCTGTGGATAGAGAAATACTTAAATCGATGACCCTTCATCTGAACTAGGAAAAAGAAAGCAAGTCCCTTCTACAATTAAGCATTCATGACATGCCATGCTTACCAATCACCCTTTCCTTTACTGACTCCATATTGGTACTCCATTTAAAAATCTTGACATTATGTAAATCCCATTTTAACCAACATCTCACTGCCTTCTGTCTAAACAAACTACTTTGGGGTTGAAACTGACACATCTCTGCCTTGATAATGGTCTCCCTGTATGTTTCTCTGCCACTGCCGTTTGTTTTTAAATATCTTTGATTTCCCTGCTGGAACTTCACCTTTGATGTCACGTTATATTTGAATCACCTCTAATAAAGAAAATAATCAAAGAATGTTTTTTATATATAAGCTGAGCTACCAATGTTGGAATCAATGAGTTTGGGAATGATTGAGGCCAGATTGGGAGGAGTGGAAATTGGGTATCTTGTTTTATTTTAGGATTGGAGAAGATTAAATTGAAGGGTGATTGGTGAGGCCATGGAGGCATTTTGAAAGGAAGATAAGAGTTTTAAAAAGGATGTGTTGTGTAACCTGGAGCTGTCATAGTTCAGTGAATATTTAATCTCCTAATTTAAAACCCTAATTGATTAGCGTTGTTTAGTTTTTTGCTTATCCTCTGTGAACTTTATTGGGAAGTTTTCTACATTGTACCACAGCACTGTAGTGCACTCATCTATGAATTTTCTTTTAATTTGTTGCAGTTCATATTATTTAATTATTAAAACAATATACTTCGAACAAATCCAGCAATTTGATTCTTTAAAAAAAGCTGTTTAGATGCAAACTTGGACACTTGTGATCTAATAAATATTTTATTGTGTAAATAGTTACGTTCCCTCTAATCCTACTTCCTCTAATTTTTACAGATGTTATGGTGTGGACTAATGAGCGAGTGATACGTTGGGTGCAGTCAATTGGACTTAAGGAATATGCAAATAATCTTTTAGAAATTGGAGTTCATGGTGGACTTATTGCACTAGACGAACTTTTTGATTACAATGCACTGGCTCTTTTGTTACAGATACCAACACAGAATACACAGGTAAGTAAAGGGAGCTAATGTTCCCATATGTAGAGAATTCTAATAAAGAAACCAGCTGATATACACTGTCCAAACAACAGTTTCTCTTATACAAGCTATGAAATAAATGATGTAAAAATGGTAGAAATACTCAACAGGTAAGGCTGTATTCATTTAGAGGTAAATGGAGGTCTAACCCACAACATGGTCTCTGTTTCTCTCCATAGTGCTGCCTGACCTGGTCAGTGTTTTCTATTTTTGTATTAGTTTTCCAACATATGCAGGATGTCTGATCACCATCTTCCAGGTGCCCAGACTCTTAGTGTGCGGTAATTTTTCTTGATTATCTCCAATCGAATGTGGTCTTTATTTTGGAGAGACTCTTGCATGAATGTTAGGACACCTCTACTCTCCCTTGCCTTCTGTGCCCACTTGGACCACTCATCTTTTGTGTTGCATTCCGATCAGGCCAAATACTTCCTTGAAAGTGTTTATTTAGAGTTGCATAAAGCACAGAAACAAGCCCTTAGGCCCATGATGTCCATGTTGACCATCATGTACCTATCTATATTAATCCCATTTACCAGTATTTGGTTACAACCTTCTCTGTATTGATGATTAAAGAGCTCGTCTAGACATTGCTTAAATGTTGAGAGTACCTGCCTCCACCACCCACTCAGACAAGGCATTTGAGATTCCAGCCACACTCAGAGTGGGGGAGAATAGTTCTTCCTCGGATTGTTTCTAAACCTCTTGCTCTTTAAAGTTTCCTACTATCTACCCTATCTCTGCACCTCCTGAATTGTGTATACCTCTATCAGGAACCCCTAGGCCTCCCTCCGCTCCAAAAAAAGTCAAAACCAGCCTATTGGATCTCTCCTCATAATTGAAATGCTCCATCCCAGGAAACGTACTAATGAATCTCTTCTCCTCCCTCTCTAGTGCTTTCATGCCCTTCCTGTAGTGTCGAGTTCAGAGCTGTACACATTACTCCAACTGTGACCAACCAATATTTTAAAGTTGTATCACAACCTCCCTGCTCTTATAATCTATGCACTAGCTAATGAAAGCAAAGTATCCCATATGCTGCCTTCACACCATATCTACCTGTGCTGCCATCTTCAGGGACCTTTAGATGTATGCTGAGGTCCTTCTGTTCCTCAACACTCCCTAGGACATTGCCATTCATTGCGTGTGTTCTACAGTCATTAGTCCTCCCAAAGTGCAAAACCTTTTATTAGGATTGAATTCCATTTGCTATTGCTCTGCCCATCCTACCAGCTAATCAATATCATCTATTAGCCTATGACTCCCTTCTTCGCTGTTAACCATACCACCTTTCATGTCATCTGCAAGCTTGCTAATCTACCTCCTGCATTCATATCCAAATCGTTAACGAGTGTAACAAGGGTCCCAGCATTGATCCCTGTGGTCGTTACTGGCTTCCAATCACAAAAACAACCCTTTGCCTCCTATTACCAAGTTGGTTTTGTATCCAATCTGCCAATTTATCCTGGAGGTCTAACTTTTGGACCAGTCTTTTCCAACCACCCCCAACCCCCCAACGAATATTAAGCTATAGTACTTCTCATCTGTATGCACTTGAAGTCTAACCTGTGTCCTCTGGTTCCATATGCAATTGCCATTTTGGTCACTAATGGGCCCTACTCTTTCACTGGTTATACTCTTGCCCTTCATACAGTTAAAATTCTTTGGGGGTTTTCCTTAATCTTGTCTGTCAGTGATATTAAGTGCCCCCTCTTTGTCCTCCTAATGCTATGACCACTCCACCTTCTATATTTCTGACAGGCCTCCCCAATTTTCTTGCTTGGTCCTTGAACATTAAATTTAGTAGCATGGGGGCAATGGTAATGAGTGTGTAGAAATGGTATTAGGCCTGTCAGTGCCCAAGGGAAAGAAAGAAAGCTTGTCATTCTGAATGTGAACCCTTTAATAGCTCGGCGTGACAATGTTCTGACAAGTTGACCTCAAGTCTTTTTTGACCTTTTTATTTCATTTTCTTTTTATGTACTCCATGTCATCTGTACTCAATGCCAATCAAGTGTTCTGAATTTCTCCCCCGTTTTTGTAATTTTCTCAGTCTTTTTCCTGAGTCGGTCTCTTTACCTGTCCTTTGTTTGGTTTTCTAAATTAATTTCCCTTTCTGGCATGATATTTAATTTAATGATTCCTTGTTCTTAATGGAAGCAGTTATGTCATTCAGCCCTTTAATATCTCCCCTGTGATCAAGCTTATGTTTAATTACCCCTCTTTCTTTCTTCCCCACCCTCAACTATTTTCTTAAATTTACTGAAGCACTTCAATTTTCTAATTTAATTTTACCAGAATGATTTGCACAGATATTGACATGCTATTAGCATTTTGAGCTTTTAATGTATTCTTTCTTGACTTGCAAAGCCTGTACTTAAAGAAATCTTAGTCATGGTACAGTGGCACACATCCCTCACCTACTTTCTCCCCATATTGGAGGCTGTCTCTTTTAGTTGTCTAGGCCCTAAGTTCATAAAAAATTTTCATAACTCCATCTGTTTTGTTTTCTTTAAGCCTGCTTAAAACTTGCCTTTTGATCCATCTCTTTTAACACCTTTTGCCATTTTCTCCTCTGGTCACTTAATAAAAATTTTTGCCAGACAACACTTCCTGCGAACTACCTTGAAACATCTTGCAGCATAGGCATTTGTATATAACTCGTTCCAAGTTGTTAGGATTGCAAGCTTCACCATTATCTCAGGATTTCATTCCCCTTTCACTTGGGATTTTAAAATTTTAAACAGCAACAGAGTTGCTGCAGTTTGGGGAACTCTATGGTTTGAGCTGGTCTCCATTGGAAATTAATGGTACCAATATTATCAGTTTTATATTTTGTATTGGTATTTAATACTGGAAATGAAGACAGCAGCAATTGATTTTTGTGAAGGCTGCTCACAGAACCGTAAAGTGAGGTTTAGCATTGAGATGCTATTGATATTTCATTTTGTCAATTTTTTTTCAAGACTGCTTTGAGTTAACTGCTGGTTTACTTCATGCTTTCAGTGAACAAAGGTGAATTCTGGCAGGAGGAAATGGGAACCCTTCATTTTCTTCATGTCTAAAACATTTTATTGCCAATGCCAAGTGCTACACTGTGAAATTAGCTTAGGAAATGCATCATAAGAGGAGAGTACCATCTGTTGGCCAGAAGGTGGTGTTGCAGGAGTAATTCTGAAAAATTTGTGACAAAGACTGTAGTTTCCACCTATTTTATGTAACAGTGAGTGCACAGCTAAACAGGGATAATTATTTGTGCTGCTTGGCATAAATAATTCACCTCTTGGCATTTTGTTTGTAAACTGTCTAATGAATTATTGGATGTATCTTTGCAACTGGAATTCAGGGAAACTGGCAGGAACTAAGTGCCTGGAATTTCTTGTAGCTCTTGATCAGTTTTATGGTATTGTTTTGCCAATTTACCTCCATTCCCTGTGCCTCTAATTAAATTATGCCAGTGCAAAAGGAGCCAGCATGATTTAAGTGTAAAGCAATGACCTTGAGCTTTGCCTTGACTTTCCATATCTCTTGATCACTGATATGTGCAAGAGCTCAAAGTTGCTAAGAGCTAATACAATTGGATTTGGAAAAGCTTTGAAAACATTTTATAACTGCTTGTCTAAATTCACTTTCTGTAATAGTATAACTGTCCTTATTAAAGTAACTCACCAACTCTCCAAATAGTTTGGAAATGGGGACTGTTTACTGGCCTGAGTTGAGTAAAACTGAAAATCCAGCATCCTCCGATTTAGGTGCCAATCTGACAGTTTTTCCAGACTTCTGGAAAAATTATAAATTAATAAATATCCCAACGCATTTAATTTAATATTAAGATTTTAAACAATAGTATTATTTAATGCTAGTAGTATTAATGGTATTATTTAATACCTTGGCCCTGATGAGTTTAAAGGGAGCATGGGCATCTTGGGATTCTGGGTAATTGCCTAGTAAATTAAGTCCATCCTTAAATAAGGAGATTGTACACCAGGTATAGTCTCACCAACATTCACCTTGACGTTTGTGAGGATGGCGTACAACAGGCTGATACGCTAGGGCAGGTCAATGTGAGGAACGAGGATGTACTGGAACTTTTGAAAACTATTAGGATAGATAAGCCCCCGGGGCCAGATGGGATATATCCAAGGTTATTACGGGAAATGAGGAAAGAGGTTGCTGCGCCTTTTTGGTGATGATCTTTGCGTCATCACTGGCAACAAGAATAGTACCAGATGATTGGAGAATGACAAATGTTGTTCCTTTTAAGAAAGGAAGTAGGGATAACACTGAGAATTACAGACCAGTGAGTCTTAGTTCAGTGGTGGGCAAATTGCTGGAAAAGATTCTTGGAGACAGGATTTATGAGCATTTGGAGAAGCAAAGGCTGATTAGAGACAGTCAGTATGGCTTTGTGAGGGGCAGGTCATGCCTCATGAGCCTGATTTGAATTCTTTGAGGATGTGACAAAGCACATTGAAGGTAGACCAATGGATGTGGTGTACATGGATTTTAGGAAGGTGTTTGATAAGCTTTCTCATGGAAGGCTCATTCAGAAGGTCAGGAGGCATGGGATCCAGGGAAACCTGGCTGTGTGGATTCAGAATAGTCTTGCCCGTAGAAGAGAGAGAGAGTGGTGGTAGATGGAGTGTATTCTGCCTGGAGATCAGTGACCAGTGGTGTTGCACAGGAATCTGTTCTGGGACCCCTGCTCTTTGTGATTTTTATAAATGACTTGGATGAGGATGTGGAAGGGTGGGTTAGTATGTTTGCTGATGATACAAAGGTTGGTGGGGTTGTGGAAAGTGCAGAAGGTTGCTGTAGATTACAACAGGATATTGATAGAATGCAGAGCTGGGCTGAGGAGTGGTAGATGGAGTTCAACCCGGAAAACTGTGAAGTGATACACTTTGGGAGATCGAATTCGAAGGCAGAATACAAGGTTAAAGGCAGGACTCTTAGCAATGTGGATGAACAGAGGGATCTTGGGATCCATGTCCATAGATCCCTCAAGGTTGCTGCGCAGGTTGATAGTGTTGTTAAGAAGGCGTACGGTGTGTTGGCCTTCATTAGTCAGGGTATTGAGTTCAAGAGCCACGAGGTGACATTGCAGCTCTATAGAACTCTGGTCAGATCACACTTGGAATATTGTGTTCAGTTCCGGTCGCCTCATTATAGAAAGAATATGGAAGCTTTAGAGAGGGTGCAGAGGAGATTTGCAGGATGCTGCCTGGATTGGAGAGCATGTCTTATGAGGTTGAGTGAGCTAGGGCTTTTCTCTTTGGAGAGAATGACAATGAGAGGTGACTTGATAGAGATGTACAAGATGATAAGAGGCATAAATTGAGTGGACAGTCAGAGACTTTTTCCCAGGGCAAATATGGCTAACACAAGGGGACATAATTTTAAGGTGATTGGAGGAAGGTAATAAGGGGGATGTCAGGGGTAAGTTTTTTTACACAGAATGTGGTGGGTGCGTGGAACGCACTGCCCGCAGATGTTGTGGGGGCAGATACATTAGGGACATTTAAGTGACTCTTAGAGACACATGAATGATAGAAAAATAGGGGGCCATGTGGAAGGGAAGTGTTAGATAGATCTTAGAGCAGGATAAAATGTCGGCTCAACATTTTGGGCCAAAGGGCCTGTACTGTGCTGTAGTGTTCTATGTTTCAGGTCCGAAACACCTCATCAGAACATGTTTAGTTGTTTTAGTAATGTTATTGTTTTGATACATACACAGATTGCTATATATTATTTGAAAGAAATAGAAAATATAAAATTATTGAGTGTGGAACCATGATGAACACGGATTGGGGAGAGACGATGCTGGACTTTGAGTGGTGAACTAGTTCTGCCATGTCTCTGCCCCTGTCTGTACATGACTAAAAGTTGGAATTCATATAGCAGTTTCCAAACCCATCCTGACAACACTCTAAAAATATGGAATTGCCAAAAATCTCTTTCATCTTTCTTGCAGCCAAACCTGAAGTGTCCTGGCATGAAATATTTTAAGTTTGGCTGTAGATAACACAAAATAGTAACACCCGTTGATCACAGTGATTATCATGACAGAAGAGGAAAACAGAATTTCGAATCCTTTTCCCTTTACCTTTGCCCATGGTAGCTGCTTTCAAACAGAACAAAAAAGTGCCACATCACTGCCCCCTTGAAGTGACCACCAGCTCCGCATCTGCTTCCTCCTCCAACAGACCCTATAAAGCATTCATACTGGCACAGATGCCCAGCAGAAGGAGGCTACTCAAATGACATATCCTGATTGCAGATGCTCTATCAGAATCACAGGAGGAGGTCAGCCACACCCACTATCCTAATGGCTGCTTTGATTTTCAGGGCCGAAGTCCACTTAAAATCACTTTGTTGAATGGAACATTTGGGAAAAGAAATAATTATATCTTAACAACTTGAAAAATATCAAATCCATAGAAAAGCAGAGTTTTCTTTTAACAAAAGATGAAATGCAGTTTCTACTTTAAGTACTTAATGTGCTCTTCTGCTTTACAGGACCAATAGCCAGAACTGTGATCATCCACTGAATGACATGCGGAGAATATTGTGACAAATATCAGGACTGAATGTGACAATCATTTACAAGCCATAGATTCCAAAGTCTGCAGGAATCGCTACTGCTGCAATACCTGTGTATATTACATTAATTGCAAAAGGATGCAAAGGCTATTGCAACAATTTATATTTTAATACACTTTATGCAGTTATTTTGTAAACCTAAAAACTGAATTTATTTCATATAAAGAGAAAATGTGTAGAAGGTTAATTTAACATTGAGTAAAGGAATGTATAGTATTCAAACATTCCCTTTTATTTAATAGGTTTTTCAAATGTTAATTTATTACATAATAGCCACTAACAGCAATTTTCTGTGATTTCTCTTTACTTTTGAGAAGCGTTGTTTTTTCAATAATTATAATAATTAATACTTTTTAATAAATTATCCATGCTTTTAGAAGATTGTAAATATTTGGAAAACAAAATGGAGCTTTCATAGTCTTAAGTAATGAAATACTACAAGGAATATTTATTATGAAAAATCAAATTATTGGCAAATTAGGTACTTCAATATTCTCAAAAAACAAAACATTAAAAAATCAAGTTATTAAAAGGCTGGGGCACTACAATACTCATGCAAGTGACATAAAATGCTATTAAGTCTCCAAAATCTGATAATTTGGTTTGAGAGTTTTGAAATATGTAAACTTATTTACATGCTGTAGTCAATAACTGTAATTTTCCAAACTGCAGTAGGTAAAGAAGAATATTGGCCAGAGTTAAGTTATTGTGAGGTTTTCACAGTGCTGAATATCGAAGATTCCCTAGAATTTGAGTAGATATGAAGTTACAATGCAAGTGATCCAATGGTGATGTGAATTAGTGCATGTATCTTTCGCCTTTAACGCAGAATGCAAGTTTATTGAATCTGTTTGATAATTTTAAAGGATCCATTGTGAAATGATGAACTCGGCAGTCTCAGTATAGTGCTTGAGAGCATGAACTCCAAGCACTCATCAGCACAAGGTCTGGAGTTAGTCTTACGGTGGGGAACATTGGATGCCCACTGCAAGGCAAGGAAACTAAAACAGATGTACTGGGAGATACTTAACTGAAATCAAAGGTTGATCATGATATTCTATCTGAATGGACAGGTCTGTGATCATTCTGTAGTTGTCTTGCAATGTTTGATACTGATACTACGTTTTCAAAATTTTCAAACGGTTCCATTTCCAACATTAACATTCACCAGAATATTTTTTTTAAGAGATTGTCGAGAAACAACCATATATTTTAAAAAGTAAATTACAGCCAGATGAAGTAATTGGAACCAATATTTTGTTTGTTTCATGGAGAAATGTTTGGATTAAATGACTCACAATGACATCTTTGACACCAGGGTCCAATTTAGAATTTTGCACCTTCTATTAAATTCAAATTACTGTTCTAATCGCATTTGTCACTGGTAGTGGAGGATTGAAGTTAATAGAAAGGATAATAAGTAAGTGAGTATTATCGGTAGGCAATTATTTAGTACCTGTTCCAGCCACTACCCAGGCTTAAAAATCAGTCTTCATATATCTTTAGAGAATAATGGATAAAAAGTGATGGATATAATCAGCACCCCAAGTAGACATAGATTATAACTCACAGTAGGGTGTTATTTTAACATGAGGTCTTTTACACAGCTGTAGATTAGGATTTTCCTCTGTGAGACAACTGCCATCATGTAAACAAGCTTAATTTCTTGGAAGCAATGTATTGTAGACCTGTGAACATTGGACCTGCTCTCCTGACTGCATTATTAAGAGCAGTGTCCACAATCTGACTCCCAAACAAGGAGTGCAAAAGTGAGAGACAATTTCAGAGACCATATGCAATTGTGCCAGTGTACACTTTGCAGAGTAAAATTGCTTTCAAACTTACTTCAGCAGCCATGTCCAGATGAACTCTCTGAGAGAAGAGCCCAAGTACAACTGATTCCAAAACTTTCTCTTCCCATACTCTTGGAAAGGGACAGATTAATCACTTTTTCCTCATGCTGAAAGAAAACAACAACCATGCTCAATAAAGGAAAAAGATATTAAGAAGTTATATCTTGTGTTAGATTATGATGTGTCGCTGATCTAAGGGACTGAGTTCTCGGAATTAATCTTGGGAGATGCTATGGATTGTAAACGTTACATTCCAAGAATAATCAAGATGATAGTTTAAGATTAATGCAGAAGTAGTTATTTTATTCCTGCTTGTTCGTAATTCCCAAGTCAAAAACTGGGCTGACATTCATCGGGAGTTAGAACAAACTCTAAACTAATACTTACAATTTCTTATTAAGCAGTTATTATAATGTCCATGGGATTAACTAACAGCCTATAGGATGTGACCTTCCACATAGTCTCATCTGAGTGTTTGTGTTAACAAGCTGAAAATACAGGGAGCTGGCTGTTTCTGACTCACACTTTTACAAATACAGGGAAGTGGGTGGGGTCAGAAAGCGAGAGAAGGAACAATAATGCTTGTGGGACAGAAGGATATGGGTGAACTGAATGCTAAGCTGCAATTTTTACAGAGGTAACAGACATACAAAGTGGGTGTTGAGGCTTGGGAGACTTCCCTGCATCTGAGTCAGAGTCCACTCTGAGCTCAGCGGGGAGGTGAGAAGGAGAGAAATAGCATCATGAGCAGAATGCTGGAGAACAAAGGAACAAAGCCCAACATGCAAGCAAATGACGAGGTGGAGGGGTGCGAGACACTTTAGCACCTCTATGCCTCCTGGTCCAACACCAGGAACCAATTAAATCAAAACAATATGACTTATGTTTTAGTTTCTAACCAAACTCTTCCTCTTGCTCAGGTGAAATGATGGGGAAACAGCAACTGTGTCTCTGTGCAGCCTTCCAACAAGAATAACTAAAATCCAGGTGATATTTCTAGAGCCTAATATACATATTTAAAGACCCCTGCATATTTAAGAGCAGAAATAAAGAATGGAACAGAAAATTAAACATTATGTGCAACTATGTCTAATATTTTATTGAATACCGTGGAGGACATGGAAATATTTTTCACTAGATTTAGTTGGTCAGAGTTAAATTG
>JAUZTB010000033.1:8154494-8164545 GCA_034780895.1 Rhynchobatus australiae | reverse complement strand
CACCAATGCTCAATACAAGAGGGCATGGCTTTAAAGTAATGGGTGGGAAGTTCAAGGGAGATATCAGAGGGAGGTTTCTCCCCACCCAAAGTGGTTGGGGCATGGAATGCGTTGCCTGGGGCGGTGGTGGAGGCAGGTACATTGGTCAAATTCAAGAGACTGCTAGATAAGCATATGGAGGAATTTAAAATAGGGGGATATGTGGGAGGAAGGGGTTAGATTGTCTGAAGCAAGGTTCAAAGGTTGGCATATTTAGTACTGAATGAAAACAGTACAACGTTGTGGGCCAAAGGGCCTGTATCGTGCTGTATTGTTCCATGTTCTAAAAGAGGGTACAAATGCAAGCTCTTGATCAAGCTATTAAAATAAACAGAACTTTCAAATGGGTAGTTGGAATTGGTTTATTATTCACTTGTACCGAGGTACAGTGAAAAATTAGACTTGCATATCATTCATACAGATTAATTCATTACACAGTGCATTGAGGTGGTGCAAGATCAAACAATACAGAATGTAGAGTAAAGTATCATAGCTACAGAGAAAGTGCAGTGCGGGTAGACAATAAAGGTGCAAGGTCATAATGAGGGTACCAGAATATCATTGACTATATTATGGAAAACATCTTTAAAAAATAATGATCACACTCGTATGTCTTCTTTTGATGCTAAGCACAACAAATTTCTAGATCACCTGTAAAGTGCATGTCACCTAATGAATGCAAGCCTGCAGTGAAATTTAGCTACGAAAATACCATGAAAGTGTGCTACACTGCTGCTGCAAAAAGCTAATTTTCATGGCATTCAGACCTTGTGCAAATATACCCATGACAGCAATAAACTTGAACTAACCTGGGTAACCTTAATAGAACCTGTGATGACTGTATTCCATCTTGCGTTGTCATAAACCAGGAACACAAATAAGAAATTTCTGCCCTGGACATTGAAAATTGGTGCATGCAAGCATATTGAATGAACATCTGATAATGCAGTTGATTGTGATGCCCTTTATATAGTGAACTGGATTATTTTGCATTATGCAGATTCCATGAACAGTATTACTCGGGCACACCACGGGGTTTAAAAACTACAATGAAGTTGTACCCCCAAGAGTGAACTCCTTCACTAGAGCAAAATAAACAAAGAAGAAAACTTAATTCAAACTTGCAATTAATTCAAAAGAGGAAAAAACTTGCATTTGCAGTTGACTGCAAAATTCTTGGCCAGTTAATGTGAAATCAGACTTTTCAATTGAAGACATTTTGAAGCTTTTTGATCCAATTTCATGCCACAAGTTCTCTCCGATAGTATAGCCATTTGATTGCTACCATAAAACTCAGATAATGTGCTTCATGATTTTTTGGAAAACTAGGTGGTTTGACATCAGGATCACCTGGTTCTATTTCCCACATTCCCTTTAAACTCACATGAATTCAGTTTCCCACACTCCCTTTAAACCCATCGGAGCCCCGTTTCCCACACAACCTTTAAAGTCACTCGGGGTCCGTTTCCTGCACTCTCTTTAAGCTCACCTGGTTCACTGGAAAATTTATTATACTATTGTATAATATGTAAAAAAAAAAGTGAATTAAAAATGTATTTGAAAATCTGCCAGGCTGGTACCACTAAAGCCCCGAGTATGCGCGATTATCAGACTCTTACTGTAGTTATTATAAAAGTACATGGAAATACATAATTAGCAAGACCAGTTTTCCAAGTCCATTCTCTCCATCATCTATTTTGTTAGCTTGTAACAGCATGGACAGAATATAAATTTTGCACTGTCAGAAAATATAATGCGAGTCATCACTGCAGATTATCATCACTGGCAATCTAAGGCATGAGTGACTGATATCTCAGAGATGCCATCCTCACAATGGACTAGATATGGAGTTTGAAATCCAGGTCAGTATTACACCTGGACTTAAATTTTTAATAGAGGGAAATATTGTGCACATCACCTTAAGACTCAACATTAATTTAAATTAGCCTGACATCCTGTTTCTGTAATAACAAAAGAAGTCTCTCATGATTGGAACCAAGGAAATGCTTTCATATAATTTAGTGCTGCAGCACAGAATTTATAGCACTGAACCAGTAATTCAGGGGCCTGCACTAACGATCTGGAAACACAAGCTCAAATCCCATAAGAACAGCTGGGGAATTGAGTAAAAACCCATCTGGTTCACTAATCTCATTTAGGAATCTCTGGTACAGCTTTTGTGAATCAGACCCACATCAATGTGACCGACTCTTAAATGCCCACTGAAATAGCCCAACAAGCTTTTCAAAAAGTAATTTGGAACACATAAAATTGTTTCCTTGCCACCCATACTGAAAAGGCATATTTTTAAAAATACATGACTGAAACTATAGGTCTTTTGTCAAAAGGACAAAATGTACAGAGAACACAATGTATTTTACTTGAGGAAAAACAAAACTAATGGTTAATCATAATACACAGAAAATTAAGTACTGACAACCTTACTACAAGTTCATCAAGTACTTCAATTACTGATTTGGAAAGGCACTGCAGCAAAAGCTAAGATTTTCTGAGCTCGATGAGTCATTTGAATTTTTACACCATTACTCAGAACCAATTGCCTTGCACCACTTTCTAACAGGCTCTTTAGGTGTATGATAGCATGTCACTGATAATATATGCATGCCACCACTATAATATAAGAATTGAGACTTCCAATGATTCCAGAGATTTAAAGAACACATTCACAGGTTCTGACAGCTGGCCAAGGATATTCAGTTAAAATTAACAGTACAAATGAGAATTACTGACATCTAAAATTTGTTGGAAAACAATGCAATGCTCTGCATCTAGCTGCTAAATACTAGCAGTTCCATTTAAACAGAAGCAGGTCTAGGACCTGGACACATGACATTATTGAACATGGTAGTCCTGCTGGATATTTGAACACTGGAGAAAAAAAATCCAAAATCCAATTTTCAAATTCTGTGCAAAGATAGACTTGCACAGGATTTATGATCCTACTGGATTTTAACATGGGTTGGAGAACTTCAGCTAAAATGCAAAAGGGGTTGTAAAGAGGTTTTTAGCTTCAATCCAGTGTCACAGTTTACACTCATATTGTCAAAAGCAGAACAATTTAACATGGTGTAACCGAGTGCAAAACTGGATTAGCATTGAAAATTAAGTACCGTTTTAAAACTTTAGTGAACTCTTATGAGCTGCTTCATTTCAACAATCTCCTTTGAATGGATTGCTTATAATGTCCACAATGTAAAATTTAGGCCTAAAACAGCATATTTTGACATCGAAAGTTAACAAGAATAAACTTTGTATATTTCAGATGTCTCCAAGGATCCTATACAGGAGTCCCAGTTCTAGTGAAAAATTATTGTTTATTCATTCATGGGATGTGGACATTACTGATAATACAAGAACTGACTGTCCATTCCTATTTGCAAGAATTCAATTGAGAATCAACCACATTGGTGGGTCTGGAGTCACACACAAGGCAGAGCAAGTAAATGTGGCAGGCTTCCTTCCCTGAAGAATATTATTTAACCAGATGGGCTTCCCTGAGAATCCAAGAGTTAAACTGAGACAAGCTTTTTATCCCAGAATTATTCAAGGTGTCAGTGATGTAGGAAGGAACACACACAATGAAAATACAGTACAGACAACCCCCGTGTTGCAGAAGATCAGGTAATTTGCCCTTCTGAAACTCACAAATCGCTATCAAAAAATGTGACATACGAATAAAAATTCACACGCAGTATGTGTGTGTCAATTTTTTTTCCATTCTTATTTCTTGACAGGTCGCAGATGATGTGGCTACGCGTTATGGAAAATCACGACATTTTTCTGGGAATGCAATCCCCCTGTAACGCAGGGGTTGCCTGTTTTCAGCTATTCAAATCAGCAATGTACAAATGACACACCAACACTTCAACGATTAGTTGGTGAATTCCACTGCATACAATGAAAATGAAATAAACTTTGTTCCACTAAACTTTCTAAATGTGCCCATGAATGCCATGGTTTTGATACATAGGTAAAATTCCCTTTTAACTTTACTTAAATCACTGCACTGGATACATGGAGAAGTGTGGTGTATTTTAAGGTGGATCTGCATGATGTCTTCTACTTCCGCTTCTTAGGGAAGGGAAGTGTATAGCGAGTTTCCTCATATTTCCTTATGACATAGCATGATATTTGACTCTTCATGTCAATGCCAGCTCTCAAGAAATCCCATTCCCCCACTTATTTCTGTATACCTATTCTCTCTCACATGCCTATTAGCACTCAAATGACTTTCCTATCACCCACCTACACCAGTGGCAATATACAGCAGCCCGTTTACCCAATAACCAGCACATTTTTGGGATGTGGATGGTAACTGAAGCACCCAGAGAAAACCGCGTGATCACGGGGAAAACATGCAAACTCCACACGAAGTACTAGAGGACAGAATTGAGCCTGGGTCACTGAGCTTTGAGACAGCTGAACTACCTGCAGAGCCGCTGTGCCGAACTGCAAGAAACCCACATCAGTCCAAGATTTGAAGCCAGCTGGTTCCCAGAAAAGCAAATGGAGTAGAGAAAGGTAGACTCCCCTTTCTCTCCTCCATTTGCTATTCTGGGAACAAGTCATCTTAGTTCTAAAGCTAGGACAGTGACCATCTTTTCAGCCAGAGATCTTGGGGGTCATGGAGCTTGTGCCAGGCCACATCCCACCTCACCAATCACCTGAATGAGGTGACATTACTCTTCACGAATATGTACATCTCCTGCTTCTCTTCCAAGAAGCAGTTGCTTGAGTTCTATCAACAGCAGGGAACACATCACCCTTGGGTGCGGGAGGGATGGTAGGATTTCAACTGTACCCTAGAACATGCGCCAGTCTACACTGGGGGAAATCAGCAGTGGAAAGAGTCAGCAGCCTCCATGCAGTCATGTTTGGACTATCACCTGATGGAGACTAGCACTTTAACAACCAGCTGCTAGATTTGTTAGAAACATAGAAAAACTACAGCACAATTCAGGCCCTTTGGCCCACAAAGCTGTGCCGAACATGTCCCTAACCTTGAAATTACTAGGCTTACCCTTAGCCCTTTATTTTACTCATCTCCATGTACCTATTTAACAATCTCTTGAAAGACCCTATCGTATCTGCCTCCACTATTGTTTCCAGCAGCCCATTCCACGCACTCACCACTGAGTAAAAAAAATTTACTCCTGACATCTCCTCTATATCTACTCCCCGGCACCTTAAACCTATGTCCTCTGGTGGCCACCATTTCACCCCTGGGGAAAAGCCTCTGACTATCTACCCAATCAATACCTCTCATCATCTTATACATCTCTATCAAATCCCCCTCATCCTCCGTCTCTCCAAGGAGAAAAGGCTGAGTTCCCTCAACCTGCTTTCATAAGGAATGCTCCGCATTCCAGGCAGCATCCTTGTAAATCTCCTCTGCACCTTCTCTATGGCTTCCACATCCTTCCTGTGGTGAGGCGACCAGAACTGAGCACAATACTCCAAGTGGGGTCTGACCAGGAACCTATATAGCTGCAACAATACCTCTCGGCTCCTAAATTCAATTCCCTGATTGATGAAGGACAATACCATATGCCTTCTTAACCAGAGAGTCAACCTGCACAGCTGCTTTGAGCGTCCTATGGACTCAGACCCCAAGATCCCTCTGTTCCATTAATTCCAGGCATATTGGAAAAGCTCCTTGAAGTTATGGTGGAATGTGGGCAAGATTCACATCCATCTCTTCTATCAGGAGTATATGAAGGGGTCAACCAAGGGGCACTGGGGTCTGATGTCGTGCCTTTCAGAAAGAGGTGCTTGAGTTGTTGTGTGCCAGCTAAGTTAAGCTGTTGAGGACCCAGTTCGATATGCACAAATGAAGAACAGTGTGCTGTGGAACCTCACAGGGTCCCAGGACAGAAATGCAAGACAGGATATAGATCCTGCAAGATTTGGACTGCCTTACCCTTCTTCTACTTGCTGAAGAAATGGCATCCACCCACAAGCTCCATGCTGGCCCACACTGACCAGTCCAATGCAGTCCTAAGCTAGAACAACTAATCCAAGACCTGACCCACCTTTCTCAAGGGTTAGTTTGTTAGTAGCTCTTCTTTCCCTTGACATGGAGAAAGTATTCAACAGTGTGGATCATGAGCATGTTTTTTGGGCCTCTGCACATGTTTTAACTCAGACCACAAAATCATCAGAATACTGCATGCTGCCACAGAGTGTCTGGTCAAAGTTAACAGGTGCTTGATGGTGCTTCTTCACCTTGGGAGAGGAGTGCATCAATGACACCTCACATCCTGCGAGTGTATTCAATCTGCATGGAACTTTTCCTGTACCTCTTGTGCAATGATTGACAGGTTTGGCTCTGTTCAGGCTCTTATGTTTGCTGATAGTTAACTAAATAAATTTTGCATTACAGAAATAAGACATCAGCCCAGGTGGAATAAGTCAATACTTACACCAAATATGAGCCACCTTCATCTAACCCATCAATACACCTTTCTATTCTTTTCACCCCCTTATGATTTTCCAGTTTCCCCATAAATGCATCTACCATTCTTTTTTTAAGTGAGTACCATATACTCTACTCTGAATGAAGTGATTTGTCCAGGGTTCTGTAATTGGATTTATTAATGACAATCCTATATACATTTCCCATAGTTTCATTCTTTCCTAACCAACTCACCCTGCTCTCTCAGCCAAATGGAAACATTTTTTATTCCCAAACCCTGTATAAATTTTAAATCCCCCTGAAAAGATCACTACTCATATACAGAAAAGAAATTCAAATTGTTTTTCATCTTTCCTGATGGGCATACATTCCCAGTTCTGACTTTTATCTCAGCAAACCATTTTTGCAGCTTCTTCAGTTGTCAATATCCTTCTTGCTACATGGAGACTATTGCAGTGCACATGCAAGTGTCTCCCAATGTTATTTGCCATAAATAAAGATCATGTGTTCTAGTAAATCAGAGCCATTCTGCTGTCAAAACCTAAGAGTAAATCACTCTTTCACTGCACTCGAGAACTGAATTACCAGTCAACATCAAATTATCTCCAAGCATGTGAGACTCATGAAAAAGTTCAATTTCATATCCTAATAAGTTCACAGCATTGCATTGAAATCCAGAAATAAAGAACAACTTTCATGAGCTCCAGATGACTTGAACCATGTTGAAGGCAATGATGTACCCAAAAATATACTGTTATATAGGAAATGCAGCAGTTAATCTGCACTGAGCAAGAGTCAACTAACATGATAATGGCCATTCTTACAAATTATGAGAGACTGGGAGTCAATTACCAAAACGTAAAATATTTTGATAGTCAATGTCTATGATATTTTATATATCAACTTTGGTGAAACTTATCAAATGGTAAATGATACACATCACAGACATCAGATTTAAGACATCTAGTTCATGTCAAAAAACTTGAAGGGTGAATGAGTATGGGTGCTTGGGCAGGAGCACCTGTGGCGTTGGAGAAATAAAACAGGCAAATTGAACAAAAATTGTCATTAAACACCCACGGCTCATTGGATTTTAACATCAAGTGGGATTTTTTTTTCCCCTCGAAACCATCAGCATCTTGTCCTAAGCAATAGAAGATTCTTTAAATATGCAGGGTCTTTACAGAGCACTGCCATTATGCACAAATAAATCAAGCATACACTGTAGTTGGCAGGTCCATGTAGACAAGGTATTAAAACAGTGTGACCAATGGTTCTTAACGTAGGAGACTGCTCAAGAAAAAAAATACTTTTGGTGATATGATTAAATTTCCAATGGACCAGGAAGAGCACTCTCTCCTAAAATCCACTGTTTCACACTTCGAGTCACCTTGGTTGCTTTGCCTTTCCCCCAGCTCCCCAAACTACTCCAACAGGTCTAATCTGTAATCCAGCTGCAAGCAAAAATTAGATGACCACTGGTCTTTCAAAATCCATTATTTTTTGTTGTCAACTACAGCTCAAAAGTGAGAATTCAAATGTGGACAGAACCTGAAAATTGTCTAGGAATTCTTAACTGCTGTTTTAAGTAGATACTAAGCACAGGTTATAAAGATTCAAGTTCTCTAGATAAAAACATCAATACAACTCTTTAGGGAAAATGAAATCAAGAGTCCTTTCAGTTTCTGACAAAGGATCTCAGAGAAAATCAGCATGGTATAATAGGTCTACAGCTCAGGGGTGTCAATTTCTTTCTAAATTGATTAAATTAAGATTGTATTCTATTTGTTACCAGCTAGCTAGTAGAAACATCTTTACTGTCTCAAGAGATCTTTCAAACTCCCACCCCAAGTCAATTGTCTAGTGATGTACCCTTCTCTGCTACTTCTGCACCCACATATTCCCTCTTTACATTGAGTAATGTAACACCAGCATTTTGAAACGTTGCCTCTCTTTGGGCCTAAGAAATCAAGATAGGAACAAAAGCTAGTGAATAGTGGTAACTCATGAAACCACTGAAGAATGGACTTATGATAACTTAAAGCAATTAAAATCACATGTACATTTGGAAAGATAAAAGAAAAACATGGCATGATCCAGAATGAAATAGGAACCCAATTAGGCTGGTGGAATAGGCTAAAATAATCTCAAAAAGGTTTTCATAAGTCATTCCATCACTTTCTTTTCAATGAGTAAATCTCAAAACAATGAGCTGTCATCAAGATGAAACAGTAACTCAATTTCTATTTCCACAGATGTCAGTTGACATACTGAACATTTCCAGTTCAACATTTTAATTTTGATGTTCTTTTAGCAATTCCACTTGTACAGGTATAATTCCCATTAGTTTGGTGGAAAGGGATTTTATTGCAAAGTTTTAAAATACAGCTTTGCCCACAAATAGTTCTGCTGTGGTTTTACAAGAAGACTGTGCCTCAACAATCAAAATAAGGTTTTCTTTATAAATACAAACTATACCAACTTTCACAACCTACTATTTACCATTTATGCAAACAGTAGTTGTTTAAGTTCTCAATACCAAATGTGAGTACTTGGAATAAATTACAAAATACCCCATTCCCTCATCATGTCCATTTTCCACTCCACTTTCTCCCATGCCCCACCCAAGTTCTTTCTTCAGCTGTCTCTCTGCTCAGTTTTTTCACTGCACTTTAAATGGAGTATAGTATAGGATTCTGTTTTAGTGAGTTAAGTCAGTCAGTAGACAGAGTCAAACTTAATATGGCATCAGAAACTCCAAGAACAATACGTTAATTAGTAAATGTGGTAAATTACAGACCCTTTGGAATTAACATCAGCTGTCTTTCTTTTTCCAATTGCTCTTATTTTCAAAACTGTCATTGCAGGTGCAGGGAAAGGTGTCAATAATCTTGAAAAAAAATACAAGATTCAGTACTGAATTAGAACAAGCTTGCTGTAGTCCAGTTCTGCTCATTTAATTGTTTTGCCATTATAATCATCCTGAAGCTGTGCATAATTTCGGTAATGAACTACAGTCCTCATTTCTACTTAGCACCATTAAGACAGTCTCAGGAATGGAAAATGGAAAATGGAAAATACAGTGGCGAAGAAGTCACTGAATGTATTTAAAAAATGGGTAAGTATATTTCTAGATACAAAAGGCATCAAGGGGTGTATGGAGAAGTGAGTATTGAGATAGAGGATCAGCCATGGTCATGTTAACTCCTATTTTCTATGTCTTTCAGATAATGAGGCATTCAAAGATGAGTTTTTTATTTAAATGGATTAAGGAAGGAAAACAGAATATCTCATATGTTGGAGTGAAACTGTTACATCCAACATATTAATTTCTCAATTCAGGAGTCTGCTGGGATGTTACCAATTCAGGTAGGTGGCAGTCCTGAAGAATGGCATCTGGTCAACCAACATATCTGCAGACCATTCCAAAATCTCCATCTCTGTCCCCATCCCACTCCCTCAACACCATTCCCCTACTCTCTTTGTCATACAGTGCTACATCTAAACCAAGCACCCCTGCATCCCCCCCCCACCCCATTCAGTCTCTGACCCTCAGTGGGGACTGACATTGAGAGT
>JAUZTB010000033.1:7857044-7867712 GCA_034780895.1 Rhynchobatus australiae | reverse complement strand
TATTTTTGTCAGTGGCTGTTGTTAAATAGCAGGAATTTAGGTCACTTTATGAACTTGAGTATTACAGCTAAATACTAATTGAATGAAACGGTAAATTCAAAATAATTGAACGTGGTCATTTTTATTCAATAAATCTGAGTGACTAAGGCAGGATGGTATTGTGAACATGCTCAGCACTTCAAAACAAAAGTTAACAGATTTGTCCCAAGGACACATGCCACCTTAAATCCTCCAGACAACGCAAGCCAAAAGACAGGAGATGGAGCTGTTTGCATAGCCTCCTTTAATGCTTTTCCCCCCAACAGCTGGTGGATGTAATGAAGCACAATCCTGGAGATTCTCTCACATTTGGAGCTTCACTAACTGCTTAGCCAAAACATACATTTCTGACCTTGGTAAACCGAGAGCAAGAACGAGAAGGAAGTTTAGAATTAAAAGCCAGTGTTTGCCTTTCATATCTGGGAACTGGGAAGCCACACATTAACATTGCTCTGATTTCTGAGGATGGTTGGTTATTGTTTGTAACCCTGTGCAGCATTCTGATGGTTAAGTTACTGCCTGATACCCAGATAATAATCCACAGCAGAAGTTCAAACCTCACGGTGCAGTGTGGGAACCTGAAATCCAAAGTTGGTATCTGGAAGTAGCCATTGGATTGTTGTGAAAACCCAACTAATTTGCCTTAAAACAACATCCCCACTTTTATGATAAATTCAAAAATGTTGTTAATACTTGAGGGTAAATAGAAATAAAAAGCTGACCTCACAGATGGAGAAATCTGAAATAAAAATGGAAAATGTTGGAAACATTCAGATCAGGCAGTGGAAAGAGCAACAGGAGTTAGCGTTTGTGGTCAAAGACCTTTCACCAAATCTGGTGAGTGTTTCCAGCATTTTCTGTTTTAATATCAGTAGGTTGATTAGCATCTGAGAGAGAGAAACAAGTGCTGATGTCTTATTGAACTGAAATACAGACTGTCTACACTTCTAGTTGCCCTGGTAAAGCAGCCAACATAATCAAAGACCCCACCCACCCTGCACATTCTCTCTTCTATCTCTTCTCATCAGGCAGCAGATACAAAAGACTGAAAGTACATACCACCAGGCTCAAGGACAGCTTCTATCCTGCTATTACAGGATTATTGAACAGTCTCCTAGTATGATAAACTGGACTCTTGACCTCACAATCTACCACGTTATGGCCTTGCACCTTACTGTCTGCCTGCATTGCACTTTTTCTGTAACTGTAACACTATCTTGCATTCTGCTATTGTTTTCCCTTGTACTACCTCAATGCACTGATGTGAAGTGATCTGTATGGATGGCGTGCACAATAAAGTCTTTCACTGTACCTCAGTACATGCAGCAATAATAAACCAATTTACCAATACTGACCTTGTTTCTCTCTCCACAGATGTTCCCTGAGCATTTACATTTTGTGATTCTGTTTCAGATTTATAGCACCTGCACTATTTTGCTTCCATTTTCATAGTTTCTTTCATGAGTTCAGGAGGTCACAAGACAATCATAATTTTGAAGCGGGAAACCTTCTGCTCCAATCCCACACCACACTGACCAGCTTTACAATCCTCTGACGTGACCTGATCAAGCCACCTGGTCGCATCAAACCACTCAAGGCAGTTCCCCTTTTATTTGCGCCATTAAGTGCCAGCCTCGTCAGCAATCTGCACACCCCAAGAATGAATTTTAAAATAAAACATTTGGAAGGTGATCCAATATTGAAATTGATTTTTTTTTAAATGGCACTAACTTTTGAACATATTCTTTCAACAAGTAATTAATTCTGAAAAATAACACACAGCTAGTTGCTGAACACAAGAATTCAGGCTGACAATCCACTGCATGAGCCAAGGCAGCTGTGCTTTGTGAAAAGTGCTGACTATCTGATGTTATCTCAAATCCTCTCAGCTCTCTCAGGATGGAAGCAAAAGATGCTATTTTGAAGAGAAACAGGGAAATTGTTCCTGTTGCACTATTACTTATCTACCAACCAATGTCAACAAAACAGTTTAGTTGGCAACAAGATGCAAACTTACTCCCATTTTCTAGATGTGACTACATGGCGACTACAGTAGTTTAGTAGTTAAGCTAATAGATTAGTACAGGTGGCTTGGACCACTGATTATGCAATAGAAGTTCAACTCTCACCAGGGAATTTAAATTCAAGTCATTGTGAAATTAAAAAGCTAGCATCAGTGATTCTAACGACAAATTTACTGGATTATGTAGTTTCCCAATGACCTTCAGAGAAGGAAATTTGCTACCTTCATTTAATCTGGAATAAATGCAATTTGTACAATGTGGTTGAGTCTTAACTACCATCTGAAATGGTTCAGCAAGCTGGTTTCCGGCACAAAACATTGAATGGACAAAACAAGTTGCCTTTATAAGCAATGCCTACTACTTGAGTGAAAAGGGCCCTTCATTGCTTGTAATGCACAATGAAATGTTTGGAGGTTGCAGTGGGCAACACATAAATATGAGTATTTTCTTAGCAAAGAAAACAAAATTTGCTCCAATGCAATATGATTCTTAAGCTTTTGCTATATTGTAAGGAATAAAATCTCACCTAGTGAATCGATGAAGTCTTTGTTATTTTGGTAAAATTTGACATAAGCAGCCAATTTTCCGCTAACAAAGATCGTCAGGAGCTAAAAATAGAGATGCATTGGGTCAAACTCAAAATACAAAGGTCAGATACACAATTCAAACACAAAACTGAAAAATGTTATGCCAAGTACTCCTAACAGAAGCTAACACAGCAAGGATTTGGCAAGCAGCCTAAATACTCTGATATCATTGTGAGAAAAATGTAGTTAATCTGAGATACTTCCAAACTGTTTCCATAAACAGTTTTCTTATCCCAGCAGTTAAGGATCAAAAAACAAAACCATTATTGAGAGCAATAATTCCCAGAGGATTCTGACTAGTTAAAAGTGCTCTTAAAAGTTAGCTACTTTGTGAAATGCAATTATAATTTGAATAAAAAAAAGACTAAATGATGGAACTACTCAGCAAATCAAGACACGATCCACGGAATGAGAAAGGAGTTTACATTTCAGGTCGATGATTTTTGGTCAGAAGTGAAGACAACTCATTTATTCCTCTCTTCACAGGTGTGCATATTGGCATTTGCCTCGCAATGTGCTTTCACCTCTTGTGAAATAACTTTTAAATTTTGGATTCAAAACAGTTTAATTCCAAAACTTTTTCAATTTCGTTAAGAAAAGGTTGATTTAGAATTCCAAAATGCTTCTTGCCTGTGAGCCAAAAAAACAATTTGTAAAACATTATTTTAGAGAACATTTGTTGGGAGAGCTACATTGGAATATCAAGGTGCTAGTTTTGTTACTAGTCATTTCCAACTTTATTTAAAATAGATCGAACAATCAAGGGAAGATTCATGTCAAGAATCTCAGAATTTGGCCTGCAGTTCAATTAAAAAACATCAAAACTCTCGCTTAGATTAGATTCACTACCATGTAACCTTGACAGTCTCTGATTTGAACTTCCTGCAGTCTGCTGTCTGAATGGAACAGCCAATCCAAGTTATGGAAAAAAAAATTAATGGACTGCATTTAAAAAAAAATTCAGCAGCATGTGGGAATTGAATGAATGCCCAGTAAGCATACTCACTTCAATGCTCCCTGGGTTATAACTAAAAGATCAAAAGAACTTTTGGGATCTATCCAGTAGTAGCAACTCGAATTGACAGAGCATTGTGCCGAGTGTTATTAAAGAGATTACCAGGCTTAAATACAACACTGGCAACTTAACACAAAATCCATTAATCTTACACAATGTACCTCTTTGATTATCACATCAAGATTACACCTCTAATTATAAAATGACTGAAGAATGAAATTTAAAACACACGGTCAAAGCTATGGACAGAGATCTCTTCCTCTGTGCTCTTCGTTAGCTGCTGATCCCCTGATATCTTTACTTTGTATTATTACAGATGGCAAGCAGAACAAGATGCTGTTTTAGAAGATGCATTATGCAAAGAGTGATTTTTTTTTAAACTTAATGCATCAAACAGCTGTTAAACTATAAAACTGGTCTTTCCCTTAAAAAAAGCATTGTAATGCAACAAATCCAATCACCACTCACATCATGAATGAGTTCCCCTTCAAGGAATCGAACCGGTTTTAAAGCAAGAAGATGATCGAAAAGAAATGTGTTTTGATCTTTCAATGCTCTTACTATACATCTGTTGAAAAAAAGCAAATCAAATAAAGCATTACTTCTGCAAAGAGTTCAATTTCGAGAAAATTTTAACCACCATTTATATAATTCACAACCGCACGCACAGATCAAAACTATGTGAAAGGCAACTTAGGTTTAGAAAGTCCAACTCAAAATAATTCATTACCTGTGAGCATCAACCCTTGCCTGAGAAGCATTGTCTTCAGTATAACTTCCAAGCAATTCCACCATAATTTTAGCAGCAGGATCACTGTTACAAAGAATGAGAATTTAAATACACAGTTGATTCCAACGAGGAACTAAGAACATTTTAATTATTCCATTTTTTGTTAGGAGGACAGGTTGCAAAAATTTGCAGCTGAGGGTTACATTTATCAATGAGTTTGAAATAAAAAAAGATGGATTCAAAGGAAATGCTAATAACTGGTTTTCTCTGAAGAACAACAGAGGGGGATTCCAATGAAGAATCCAGATTGATTCCAAATTGAAATATAGTACATTTAGCAAATGAAATCAAGAGCACTTCTGGCCACAAAGGACAGCAGAAATCTGGAATCCTCCTCCTCTCTTTCCCCCCACTACCATCTACCCCTTCTCGAAAGGCTGTGGATGCTAGATCAATCAAATCTCTCAGGAACAAGATCCACAGATCCAGTAAGGAGATGAAGGAATATAGAGCCAATCAGGGTGAATGGAGCTATAGCAAGGATGGTGCATCACTGAAGTAAATAGTATTGAGTCAGTGTGAAGAGCCGAACAGCCTACTCTGATTCGGTAAAGGCAAATCAAATAGCAGCACTGCTTTCAGCCAATCAAAAATTGTGCTGGTTTATAAAGAGGTGAATAAAATGCTATGGAATAAAAGCACTAAAAGTGAAAATCTGCCCCTCTGACGGCCATAATACAGAAATATGCAAATCATGGGTATGTTTACAGATTAATGAAATTGTTGCTTAAAAATATCTTAAAACCAGAATTAAGAACTGGTATGTGTGAAAACTTAACAGATTTTAAATCTGCTGCAATATGTGCTGATGTTGTTTGGCACCTTTACCCATTAAAAATGAATTCCTTATTAATTGATCAATAACTAATATTGTGCTTCCTTGTTATGCTTGTAGCTTTGATGCCATTGCACAACGTCAACATTTCTAAAAAAAATTTACACATATTGAGCCATTCTCGTTCATTTAGGGTTTTAATCCCTGCCATAAATACTGGGGGGGGGGCAAAATGTCATTTTTCAAAAGAAAATGAGGAAGTGATGAACTGGAACATGCTGCCTCAAAAGTTGGTTGTCCCAGCCTGCAGAAATAATACCTATAACCTAATTTTCTTTAATATTTTTAAAAGGTCAAATCCCCCTCAATGTTAAATTATAGCGATTTGTACCCTGTGTAATCACCCTGGTAATTTAACTCTTGAAAGCCAAGGATCATTCCATGAAGCTAAATTGCACTTTCCAGCATTAGTATTTTCTTCCTACACTGTGTCACCTGGAATTGCTTAAAATACATCAGGTGGGATTTAAAGAGGACTTTACATAACAGTAGTGGGACTTCATATCTCAAGGATTATAGTACAAGAGATTGAAGGCCATCTTTCAATTAGCCCATTTAATTACTTTCTGTACCCATTCATATTTCAACAATGTACATGCACGTGGATCCAAGCTCAGCTTCCCTACCCTAGTCTTTTTGAACTATCATTACTTATGTTTTCCACCTTTAGATAGTACTCTGATCTTTCCATTTTAGGTCCAAAGTTGCCTTTAACGGAACTCATTTACCACTTGTGTTCCTATGCTCCATGTGCTTTCGTCTGCAATCATTCCAAATGCACCGATATTTTTGTTCTTGCCAGCCTTAGATTATTGTTGACAGTCCTATTATCCAAGTCACTCAATACCAGTAAATGAAAATTAAAAAAAAACGCAGATGTTAGAAATATTAAATTTTAAAAAAAAGCAGAAAATGTTGGAGAAACTCAGCAGGTTGGGTGGCATCTGTGGAAAGAGAAACAGTTCATGTTTCAGGTTGAAGGCCCCTTATCAGTTTTACCAGTCTAAGTGAAAATCATTTGGAAAACAAAAGCATGGCCTCAAGAAACCATTACCAAAAGAGGTATTTGCAATTTCATTTAGAAAGACTGAGTCACACAAAGATAGCTCCCACTTTCTATCCTTAGGACTGCAATTCAAGTAATGATCACTCTTGCTGCCATTGGTTCTTTTGCCAGTCACTTTAAATCTGTATCCTGATCCTTGTCTCTTGTCCATTTCCCTCTGTCCATTCCATCTAGATTCATTATTTTGACTGCCTTTATCTTGTCCCCTGTTCTCAGCAGACCAACCCCAACTTCTCCCTTCTAACCACTATGCCTTAAATAGCTCATCTCTGGAGCCATTCTGGTAAATTTTTCCTGCATCTTGCCTTGTACCTTCACACCTTTCCTAAAATGTGGTGACTAGAATTGGATGTAATTGTCAGGTGTGACTTATCCAGTGTCAAGATTCATTATTACTTCACTGTCTCTGGGCATTTTGCCTCTACTTATGGAGCCCAGGATGCTAGATTAAAATTGATAACATTGATTGAGACTCAAATATTATGTGAGACACAAAACAAAATCTCAAATTGCTACAAAAGAACTGGGTTGGTTAGTTTGCAGATTACACGAAGGTCAGTGGTGAAGAAGACTGTCGTAGGTTGCAATGGGATTTAGATAGGATGCAGAGCTGGGCAGAGAAATGGCAGATGGAGTTCAACCCAGAGAAGAATGAAGTGATGCATTTTGGAAGAACGAACTTGAAGGCAGAGTACATGGTTAACGGCAGGATTCTGAGCAGTGTGGAGGAACAGAGAGATCTTGGGGTCCAAGTACATAGATCCACCAAAGTTGCCACACAAGTGGATAGGGCAGTTGAGGCGTATGGTGTGCTGGCCTTCATTAGCCAGGGGATTGAGTTCAAGAGCCAAGAGGTAATATTGCAGCTCCACGAGACTCTGGTTAGACCACACTTGGAATATTGTGTTCAGTTCTGGTCACCACATTACAGGAAGGACATGAAAGCTTTGGAGAGGGTACAGAGGAAATTTACAAGGATGCTACCTGGATTGGAGAGCATGTCTTATGAGGAGAGGTTGAATGAGTTAGGTCTTTTCTCTTTGGAGCGACAGAGGATGAGAGGAGACTTGATAGAGGTATATAAGATTATGAGAGGCATAGACAGAGTGGACAGACAGCATCTTTTCCCCAAGGTGGTAATGGTCAATATTAGAGGTCACCCGTTTAAGGTGCATGGGAGAAAGTTCAGGGGAGATGTCAGACATAGTGGGTGCCTGGAATGCACTGCCGGGAGTGGTGGTAGGGGCCAATATGACAGTCATTTAACATAGAACATTTAAGAAACTATTAAATAGGCACATGGATGAAATGAAAATAAAGGGTATGGGAGCTGAAGTGGAGATGGGATAGACTGAATGGGGATGTTTACATAGCTCAGCACAACATTGAGGGCCGAAGGGCCTCTACTGTGCTGTACTGTTCTATAAACAACCAGCTCCATCATTTGCTTCATATTTATCAACTAAAAGTGAAGAGAGTCAATTGATAAAATGCATCATTGTGTCATTTATCTTTTTAAATTGGTTTCATTGAATTTGTTGGTACACTTGAAAACTGGATCAAAAGTTTGCTTCAGTGCACGACTAGTCTGCTCATTTTAGAGTGTAACCTTGCCTCATTATTCATTTGGCAAGCATCTGTAAGTGTGCAGTGGTTCGCCCTTTAAACACAGAAATAAAGCTGCTTTCCTGTGTAGTTAAAGGCTTGCTCTGAGTCACTTCCTATAACATACAGCTAATTCATACTTCATTGTGACATCCAAGTATTTTTCTTTGTCATTTCCCATTTTCCCTCTTCTCTTTTTCTCCCTGTCACTTTCTCTTTCTCTGTGTCTGTCTCTCTCCCTTTCTCTCTCTCTCTATATATATATACACACACACACACACACACTCATCTCCTCCTCACCCCTCCCCCAAATCTCTGAAAGAGAAAGCTACTCAACATATAGAACAGGGAAGCATCACCTTTTTTGTTAAGCAACATGAGTGCAGGGGAAAATCAGAAGTACCAAAAAGGTCAGATAGCCATTCAGCAGGGCATTGCAAGATCTAAAATAGTGTCATGCTAGGTAGCAGAAATTGGCTGGACAACCTACATGTGGTAATGTGGAATCTTTAGCATCTTACACATTCACTCCAGGAAAAGCCACATACCTTTCTAGAGAAAGTCAACTACCTCTGTCCTGGATTCCAAAGGAACTCAGGTGTTGGAATTTGAAGTCTATTGCAGCATTGTTCTCAGTTACAGGGGAATGAGATTTATGCAAACAGGGAAAGTACCTAGATTCTCTTAACCCATTAGACTGAATTAAAGGCCTACATAAAAACTGAACCCAAACTAAGAAATAGAAGAAACACTTAAGGAATGTTATTACAAGGCTAAAAAGGTGGAGATAGTTTATGAAATACCTTAAATGCAAAGTTACTATGTTACTGTAAATTAGAATATTTAATTCAAGGCCAAATTTCAAGTTGAAAATAGAGGGGGAAAATTGGTATTAGATTTTAAAAATGTAAATGAGTATCTAGCATACTTCTACAATTCTGGTCACCACACTAAGAATGTAATTGCTGAAGACTGGTTTGGAATGGACCACATTTAAGTGGTGGCAAATGCAAACAAGAATGGATTTTGAAAACAAAGTATGCAACTGATCTGAGGAAAATTCATGCCACTTATTTGTGCACATGGATGAATCTGTTGCATTCCAAAAGTCATTGTTTCCTGGATATATGGAAATCACACACACTGACCAATACACAATGAGAAAAAAGTGCCAAAGATGTACTAAAGATCTGAGACCAACAAGGATAGGGTTCTATAGGAACCAACAAGACTATTCATATCGTTTAGCTTTGAACCTAGAGCTCTCCTCTACAAGAAATCTGCAGATATTTGTAGGGCTTTAAGTTGCTATATTTCTATGGTTGTATATGCACTCTTAGGGTTTCAAGATGCATAGCATTAACAGTCCACATTTTCTTTGTCCTAATGAGACACTGGACTCAAGTTGAACTCTATTCTGCATCAAACCCAATTGGGAGCAATTCCTGCATTGCAGAAGGGCAATGTTAATCATACACAAGACATGTCACCTCTTGGAAGGTGTACATCTGTGGCTAATCAGGTGGATGGGTAGCCAAATTCTAGAATTTTGTACAAGTTTACAGGTAACAAGTGTTATAACAAAATATTTCTATAGTCAAACTGGTGTCACTGCTATTCAGAACCCACTACTCTTTCATTAAGCCACACATACAAATCCTGCTACTGGATGATATTCTGCAATGAACTTCAACATATGTCAGCACTTTGAACAAGGAACAAACTTTGCAATCTTAGTCCATCCAAATCAATGAAATTTGTTATCCTGTCCTGATTTCTAATCCAGTCTCAATAGGAAGTGATCTAATCAGCTGCTGAAGTTTAAAAATACCATAAAATCAGTAGGATTGCAATTTTGTTCACAAAACATTACTGAGACAAAGAAGTTGAACAATATAAAGCATTTATTTTTCTTTATACAACATTTACTTAAAAAGGAAAGCCTGGAGGGTGTATATTTTACTCAGAATTCACTTTTTATAGAATGGAATTGATCTTGAGAACTAATCAAATACCATGAAAACCAGTAGGTTTAAGCTTTTCTATTACCTGCAACAATCACTGGAGGAAGAAAGTGTGGAAAAGAAAATAGGCATTTTCTTTCTCCAACTGAGTAAAAATATATTCCCTTCAAACTGTCCTTCAGCATTAGAGAATCCTACTTTTCATCAACAAAACCTCAGTAGAAAAATATTTCAATAGTTATCAAGCCCATTTTAACCACTCCAGACACTTTCACATTTCACTTCAATATGTCTTTAAATCTACAGCATTCTGTAGGAACAGAATTTATATTCACATTTCAAACTATATCACAACCACATTGACTAGCAAAGAAATAAAAGACAAAAGCAGCAACCAAACAGTTAAAGCAGACAAAAAGGCACTGAAGTGCTCTTTGATGACATTGGGTTACTCATCAGCACTGAGGACCATCTAGAAGGGAATTTGTGGAGCAATTTCTGTAGGCTAATAAATCAGAGGGCCAGTACTGGATTCAGACAGAAAGCCAATTTATAAATGTGTTACAAATGTTACCAATATGAAGTCACCAAGGTATACAAAGGGTATATTATTTGGATAAGGTACAAAGCAGCAAGATGGGTAATAATCTGACATTAATCAGAATGTTTCAGTCACTGCAAAGAGGTTTTAAATATCAGGAGCAGTGAAGATGTTTTGATCAAAGGAATATGAAGGATCCATC
>JAUZTB010000033.1:3002726-3020286 GCA_034780895.1 Rhynchobatus australiae | reverse complement strand
GTCTGTGGAGTTCTTTCAGTGTTAAGAAAATGCAAACAAGGAGATTGATAACAATCTGATTGAAGGGAATAAATCTCCAAGATGAGCTGGTCTTGGCATGAGATAAGGGGCAATGCCCCAGTGTGAAATTCTCAACATTAAGCAGTGATGAATTGGGAAGTTAGCTTCCACCAGACCTAGGTTGCAAAGGCTAAGTAAATTGGAAACAAGACTACCCATCTGGTTGTAGAGGGATAAGAAGCAGTGGGTCAACTCTAAAACATAAGAATTTGATGGCAAGCAGAAGGCTGTTATTATGGTAATAAGAGGTAACTGGAAGCTTAAATTAAGATGAAGTGTTTAGACCTGGTCACAAGATCCAGGTGAAGAATGAGGTGTTTGTCTGAACTGTCGGGAGCAAAAATGTTACACTCTGCATCTGATTGTCTCAGTATTAATGACTAGCTTGCTACACAATTCAAGTGTGAAAATGAAGTAAAACTGTAGTTCAACTGCAGTGGGATAGAGATGGATAAAATGGGTCACACCTGGACTGGACTATCAATATGAAACTATCTCATTGGAAAACAGGAGGAGGAGGTAGATGGGTCCTGTAAACAGGATTTATCTCCTTGTTGAACCCTGGAGCAACATGAAAACCTTGGACCAGTACTCGGGTGGAATCCTGAATCTGGGATTCAGAGAAAACTGGGTACCCAATAAGTCTGAGAGCCATCATCTCATGCCTTGACAGGTAGTGTACTGTGCAAGTTATGAATACTTGCACTTTGTCTTTGTAATTAAGAGTTCGATTAAAGTTTCACCAGTTGTCAGTGGTGTGTCGCTAATACATGTGAGGGTTCGGCACAACACCATCAGCTGTGGAATTTAAACCTGGTATCAGTGAGGTTGGGTATTTATTGGGTGCATGATGCAGTTTTAAAAGGATGCCAGGTATTTGGATCTCCTAGAATTTCAGAGCTCCCTGCAATACCCTTTTGTGATTTTTTTCAGAGGAAAAAATACTTGTGGCAAGGCATTCAGGTGTGATATTTCGTTGAGAGTATGCGTAAAGATATTACTATCTTTTTATGGGACAAAATGGCTTAAATAGATTTGCAGCGATTGACTACATTTTAGTCTTTGGAAGGTCATATAGTATTGAGGTACAATTACTAGATGGTGGCATATTCCCACGTATGTGATTGTTGAAAGTTAACAAATCCTGCAGTTATTGCCTCTGTAAAATTCTTCTCTCCTATTTCTCCACTCCAATTTTCTTTCATTTTTCTTGTTTTTTTTATTGATGGAACAAATGTAAGGATTTTCAACCATCACAAGGAAAGGAGTGGGCAGGCATTACAGCCAGAGAGCTAGGAGAGTAAAGGCTAAGTTGGAAGCTGCTGTCTCTAGCATTAAAAAGAATTGAAACTGCTGGAAAATTGGTGGGTTTTTTTCTCTGCTGGAGAAATGAAGTTGTCTTTATCTGTGCAGAGTGGAAATAAGGAGAAACAAAAGTTCACGGAATTGACCTAGGTCTCTGTTTTGGAACTCGTGATGATCATTGAAGACTTTGTTCATCTTCTTGTTTGAATGGTGAAATTGCTCAAGACTGGAAATATTTGCAGTAATAGAGTAAACCCTTTCTTGCAGGTCATGAGTGTCTTATGTGTGAACTGAAGGATTTGGTTGAGCGGAGATCGTTAGTGTGGGATGGCTGCACGGCCATACCCTTATGATAGCAATTCTAGTGATCCAGAAAATTGGGATCGTCGATCTCACAACAGACCTCGCAGACTCTATAAGCATTCCAGGTTAGTGAATGGTTATGAATGCTATGATTGTAGAGTTTGGCACATTCCTTTAGAATTTGCACGTTCGTTTTACTCTCGATGCATTGGTCTGGGAGGATGATGTGCTGCTGTGTGCATGCAAATGAGAATTTATTATCCTCCTTATACTTTTTTTTTAATAAAACCTTTATTGATAAACATTCACTCCAGAAACACTAAAGGACTATGTGGCCCATTGTGCTAACGCTGTACGATTTGCTATTTGCACACCTGTGCTATTTGCAATGGAACTTTTTGTGTATGTCTTAATGTGTTCACAAAAGATTTACAGGTTGGCTAAGTGTTCAGCAAAGTTTTAGCAATAATGTGCTTCTACTCCTTCATTATGGGAAACTGGATAAAAAAAATGTTTGCTCCAAAAGAGGGCTAAAGGTGTTTCCAATTTTTATTCTAAACTATTTGCCTTAAGTCTATTAACCTGTCAGAGTGACAAGGTGCAAGCAACCACAGCCATGAAATGATTCACCATAATGTTCTGGATCATGTTGGACGCTCACTGTTCCACTTATTTCCAGGTTCTATGCTTGGACAATGAAATATGGAGGCCCAGCACTAGGGCAAAGATTGAGTAGAGGGGCCAGATGTATTTTGTATCTGGGTCCTTGGCTGTTGGCCAGAGGAGACAGGAATGCCAGAATCAAAATTCTGCTTCATTGGGCAAATTGTAAATAATTCTTGGTCATCCAGGAGCTCCTGGAATTTTAATGTGTTACATTCTTATTGGTTGTCTCATGTTTTCTGTAATAATTAAAGTTTTTACCATGCATTACTATCTGGATCCAAAGATCCTCTGGTCAAAACTAAATCCATCTCCAAATGATTGTTGTATTTTTGCCTCCGTTAATTGTTTTCAATAATACTTCTGACTCCAAAAAATAAATCCAAACCTGATATGTTTAAGAAGAACTACTAGGAAAGGATTTTATTTGCTGTTTGCTTCCTTCAGGGCATGACTCTCTTCATCAGTTCATTTGAGTATCTTGTAGCTCTCCATAAATCACTGCAGTTAGCCTCTCACCACTTTGCATCTTCCATCTGCCTAACCATTAACACTCCATTCCCCACAGAAGTTTTGCTATTAATTTACTCGGGCACCCCCTGCCCATGACTTTCAATGCCTTTAGAACATAAAACAGTACAGCACAGAACAGGCCCTTCGGCCCACAATGTTGTTCAGACATAGCTAGTCCCTCCTACCTACAGAATGCCCATAATTCCTCCACTTTGTTCTCATTCATGTGCCCATCCAAGCCCCCCTTAAAAGCCCCCAATGAATGTGCCTCCACCACCCTATTAGGCAACGCATTCCAGGCATCCGCCACTCTCTCAATAAAAAAAACATCCCTCACATCTGTTTTGGACCTGCCCCCTCTCACCTTAAGTGCATGCCTTGTGCATCGCTCAATAATGGGGAGAAAGATATTGCTTGTCCACCCTATCTGTGCCCTTTATAATTTTATATACTTCCAACAGATCACCCCTCAGCCTCCGCCGCTCCAGAGAAAAGAGCCCACGTTTGTCCAGCCTCTCCTGATAGCACGTGCCCTCTAATCCAGGCAGCATTTGAGTAAGCCTCCTCTGCACCCTCTCTAAAGCCTCTATCCTTCCTATTGTGAGGTGACCAGAATTGCACGCAATACTCTAAATGCAGCCTAACCAGACTTCTATAGAGATGCATCATAACTTCTTGACTCCTATACTCAATACCTTTATTAATGAAAGCAAGCATTCCATAAACCTTCTTAACCACCCTGTCTACCTGTGCAGCCACTTTCAATGAGTCATGGACTTGCACCCCAAGGTCTCTCTGCTCTTCAACACTGTTAAAGGTCTTGCCCTTAAGAGTGTACTGCCTCTTGACATTAGTCCTACCAAGGTGCAACACCTCACATTTATCTAGGTTAAACTCCATCTGCCATTTCTCTGCCCACATCTGCAACTGATCTATATTACGCTGTATCCGTCGCCAGTCTTCTACACTATTCACAACTCCACCGATCTTGGTATCGTCTGCAAACTTACCAACCCATCCATCAACATACTCATCCATGTCATTTATGTACATCATAAACAGCAGAAGTGCCAGCACTGATCCCTGTGGAACACCGCTACTCACAGGCCTCCAGCCTGAATAATTCCCTTCAACCACCACCCTCTGTCTTCTACAGGCAAGCCAGTTCTGGATCCACACAGCCAATTCTCCACTGACTCCATGCATCCGAACTTTCTTGACCAACTGATTATGTGGGACCTTGTCAAATGTCTTACTGAAGTCCATATTGATGACATCCAGAGCTCAATCTTCATCAATCTCTCTTGTCACCCTGTTAAAGAACTCAACCAGGTTAGTAAGACACGACTTGCCCCACGCAAAGCCATGCTGGCTTTCCCTAATCAAGCCATTGGATTCCAGATGCTCGTATATCCTATCTCGAAGAACTTTCTCCAGCAATTTCCCTGCAACCAACGTGAAACTCATCAGTCTGTAGTTCCCCAGATTTTCCCTTGTTCCCAGTTTAAACTACCTCGTTCCTGCCTTGTGCCTTTATAATTAGCCCTGCTCCAATTTAAAACCCTCTTGCTTGCCCCATACCTGTCCTTAACTTTCAGGATAGCTATAGATAATGAGCTGTGGTCACTGTTCCCCAATTGCTCCCCCACTGATAGGTGAGTCATCTGGCCAGGCTCATTACCCAGCACCAGGTCCAGAATAGCCTCTTCCCTTGTTGGACTGTCAACATGTTGATTTAGGAACCCCTCATGGATACACCTCACAAATTCTGCCCCATCTAATCCCCTCGCACTAAAAAGATCCCAATTTATACTTGGGAAGTTGAAGTCTCCCATGACCACAACCCTGTAATTTTTACACATTTCCCTAATCTGTTTGCATATCCGTTCCTCAATGTCCCAGTGGGAGGTCTTTCGTACACCCCCAAGCGAGTGATTGCACCCTTCCTATTCCTGAGTTCTACCCACATGGACTCTGTGTCCGAGCCCTCCATTATGTCTCCCCGGAGTGCAGCTGATATATTAGCATTTGCAATATATTAGTATCTCTAATTAGTATTGCAACTCTTCCCCATCTTCTACCCCCCTCTCTATTCTTCTTGAAACTTCAAACTCCTGGTACATCAATCACCCATTCCTGTCCCTCCCTCAGCCAAGTCTCTGTAATGGCCACAACATCATAGTTCCATGTACTGATCCATGCTCTAAGTTCATCACTCTTGCCCATAATACTCCGAGCATTAAAGTACAAACATTTCAAACCATTTGTCCCATCACATCTGTTATCAGGAATCTGCCTAATGCTACATTCCCTGACATCAGCACTCCTGTTCCTTCCCTCACTTACTGACCTGTTGTTCCAGTTCCCATCCCCCTATGAAGCTAGGTTAAACCTTTCGCAGTAGCATTAGCAAACCTCCCTGCCAGGATATTGGTTCCCCTCCAGATTTTGTCTCTAGTAGCACCTTTGCTTTCTCCCACTGTATTCTTTCTGGTATTTATTTTCATTTGAAGGATGTTGGTGTCACTACCAATGGTGTATTTTGTTGACCTTGAGAAAGCGATGAAGACCCAGCATCTTGACCTGTTGCAGTTCTTGTGATGGTTCTCCCATATTCTGACAGTTTGCGAGTTCCAGGAATTTGATCCAAGTTACGCGGTGATATAGTTCATCAGGATGAGAGGTGGTGATGGTGGCAGTGGCACCGGCATGGTGGAGGTTGCAGGTGCAACATTCTGTGCTCCTGACGTCCTCATTCTTCTTGGTAGTAGAGGTCATGGAAGCCTTGTAGCGGTTATTACCCTGACATGGACCCATCTATACTCCCTCTGGATCAGATGTTTGTGAGTCTTGAGTTCACTAATCCATCCGGTGAGAGACCTCATTGGACCACAGAACAGTTACCCCACCACCCTTGCTTTCCCAGCAAGTAGATTGGGTTGAGGTCATCAGAACTGCCGTATTTCCTCCTTTCCCCTCTTTTCCCACCCCTCTCCCCAAATTCTCTGTACCTCTTTCTTAGTTTTTCTTCTGTGCTTGTTTCTTGCCACAGTCTTTCCTGATCTGCAGTAATTCCAATTCTTCTAATACCATAAAGGTGTTTTATACAACTACCTTGCATTTAAAACATCTTTTTGGCATCAGCCTTCCTTATCTCGGTAATATTCACCAGCCTTGAACCCCTCTCTGATTGTTACTTAGATGGATGGCCCCATCTATTGCCTCACCATTAATACTGTCTTCAGCAGCTTTAGCTTCCTGTTGTCTTTGTTGGCCCCTCCCCCTTTTAAGGTGGTCCTCATGTTTGCCCTTCAGAATCAGATTTATTATCACTGACATGATGTGAAATTTGTTGTTTTGCAGCAACAGTACAGTGCAAAAACATTAAAAAATACTATAAGCTACAAAATAATGCAAAAAAAGATAGTATTCATGGACCGTTCAGAAATATGATGGTGGAGGGGAAAAAGACTGTTACCGTCCACCTTATCTATTCCTCTATAATTTTAAACACCTCTGTAAGGTCACCCTCATTCTCCTACATTCCAAGGAATAAAGACCCAGCCTCGCCAACCTCTCCCTATAACCTAGGCCCTCTAGTCCTGGCAAAGTCCTTGTAAATCTTCTCTGCACTCTTGCCAGTTTAACCACGTCTTTCCTGTAACAAGGTGACCAAAACTGTAAGCAGTACTCCATGTGGCCTCACCAACGACTTGTATAACTGCAACATAACATCCCAACTCGTATACTCAATGCCCTGACTGATGAAGGCCAGTATGCTAAACGCCTTTTTCACTGCCCTGTCTATCTGTAATGCTGCTTTCAACAAGCTATGCACTTGTACACTAGGTCCCTCTGTTCCATTACACTCCCTAGTGCCCTACCATTCATAGTATAAGTCCTACTCTGGTTTGACTTTCCAAAATGTATCACCTCACACTTATCTGTACTGGATTCCATTTGCCACTCCTTGGCCCACTTCCCCTACTGATCAAGACCCCCTGTAATCTACAATAGCCTTCTACGCTATCAACAACACCTCCTAATCTTATGTCAGCCGCAAACTTGCTGATAAAGCTTTGTGCATTCGCATCCAAATCATTTATATAAATAACAAATTACAAGGATCCAAACCCCTACAGCACACGTCACCAGCCTCTATTCCGAGAAACGATCTTCAACCACCACTCTCTGCTTCCTAATTCTGAGCCAATTTTGAATCCACCTAACTAGCTCTCCCTGGGTTCCATGGGACCTAACCTTCCAGACCAACCGACCATGCTGGACCTTGTCAAAGGCCTTACTAAAGTCCAAGTCTTCAGTTGCTTCAGTTTCAGGTCAGAAGTGCAAATGTTCACTGTTGATTAGACCATATTCTAAGTTGCTTACTGCTGCTTCAGTGATAAAGCAGTCTGTGCCTGCATGCAGCAAAACCAGGCCAATTTCACAAGACGAGGTAGCAGAGCAGAAGTAGGCCATTCGGCCCATTGAGTCTGCTCTGCTACCTCACCATGAGCTAAACTATTCCCATCTAGCCCCAATTCCTGGCCTTTTCCCCATATCCCTTGATACCTCAACTAATTAAGATACCTATCAATTTCCTCCTTAAACATCCCTAATGATCGGGCTTCCACAGCTGTATGTGGCAACGAATTCCATAAATCCATGCCCTCTGGTAAAGAAATTTCTTCTCATTTCTGTTCTTTAATAATCAGGCATGGCTGATAGGTGGCAATAACACGGACCATCTCCAACAAGAATGAATCTAACCACCTCTGTTTAACTTTGAGTGTCATTACAGTCAATGAACCTTCCCTCACCATCAATATTTTAGAGATTGGAGTTGACCATAAACTGAACCAACCATTTAAGTTCTGTGCAGGATGGAGGTTGGATACTTTGCAGCATGAGATTCATATCCTGACCCCACAGAGCCTTTACACCATCTACAAGACAATCAGGACTGTGAGTGAGGCACGGAACTGCAGATGCTGGAATCTGGAGCAATAAACAGGATGCTGGAGGAACTCAGCAAGTCAGGCAACGTCTGTCGTGGGACATGGACATTTGTCATTCCGGGTCGAGATCCTTCACTTGGACTGTGGATGAAGGGTCTCGGCCTGAAATGTTAACTGTCCATTTCCCTTCCCGGAAGTGTGATTGACTTCACTTTACTTACTTGAATGAGAGTAGTTCCAATAATGGACAAGAAATGGGAAGAGTGGGATATATGGCCCCCTACCCTGTTTTGGCAATCAGTGGCTGATCTAATTTTGGTCTCGACTCCACTATTCCTGCCTATTCCTCATAATGCTTGATTTCCCTGTAATCAGAAAAATTGGCTGATTTCAGTCTTGAATATATTCAAAGACTCTGATTCCACAGCTTGCTAGGGTAGATGACCAAAGAGTCACCATCCTCTGAGGGAAGGAATTCTTCCTTATCCCATTCCTATGTGACTAACCCTTTATTCTGAAACAACTCCCTCTAGTTCAACACTTCCCCCATAAAAAGAATCGTTCTCTCAGCATTGACGTTGTCAAGTCCCCTCTCTATCTTGCAAGATCATCACTCATTCTCAATTCCAGTGAGCTTCAGCTCAATCTGCTCAGCCATTCCTCAATCCTAGAAATCAATCCAGTGAACCTTCTCTGAACTGCCACAATGTAAGTATATCCTTTTTGAAATAAGAAAGCAAAAACTATTTACAGTAGTCTAGGTGCTAACAATTGTACCACAACTAGACTGCCTTACACCCACCCCTTGCACAATAAATTCCAACATCCAATTTGCGTTCCTACTTACCAGATGTACTATTCTGCTGACTTTCTGTGTCCTATCTTTGAGGATGTGATTACACTGGGAAGATTATAAAAACTTTATTTATACAGCATGATAACAGGCCCTTCCGGCCCAACGATCCTGCGCCGCCCAAATACACCCATGTTAATGTACTCACCTGTATGTCTTTGGAATGTGGAAGGAAACCCACACAGTCACGGGGAGAACGTACAAACTTCTTGCAGACAGCGGCGGGAATTGAACCCCAATCGCTGGCGCAATAATAGTGTTAAGCTAACCACTATGCTACCAGGATGTTGCCTGGGATGGAGTGTTTCAACTATAAGGAGAGACTGGATGGAATGGATTTGTTTTCTTCGGTGCAGAGAAAGTTGAGGAGAGCCTGAATGAGGTTGATAAACTTGCGGGGCATAGATGCTGGAGATTCTCCTGAGCAGAGGAGACTGTAACCAGAGAACTTAAGTCTAAGGTAAAGGATTAGAGCGAATTTGAAGAATTTTTTTCACGTAAAAGATGGTTGAAATCTGGAACATGCAGCCTGCTTGAGGGTGGTGGAGGCAGTCCTCTCCACATTTTGGAAATATTTAGATGAACACTGTGTCAGAAAAGGCTGCAGACTGAGCTCTGGATGGGATTAGTATAGATTAGATCAGATTAGTTTATTGTCATATACACCAGGGTGCAATGAAATTCCTTGTTCATGTGAAGCTCATGGAGTAAACAGTACATGTGATAATAAATACAAAACAGCAGAATGGTGCAAAGGTTGTAGTGCAAGAAGAATACTAAAGTGGCAATAACGGAATTACCGAGAGAGGTAGAGTTAAGAGTATGGGAATGTGACAGCACCACCGGGAAGGGGATGTGAAAGTGGTGATTGGTTCAGGAGTCTGATGGCAATGGGGAAGAAGTTGTTAAATCCATCTTCACAGTATGTTGCTTCAGGAGGGCTAGTAGTATCGTCAAGGATGCCTATTCCCTTTTCTCAAATACCTTCTGGCTTGAATGCAGAACTTAAATTCTTTTAGTTTACATTGCAGTGTGTTGCCTGCTAAAGGCATATTTGCTGCAATTTTTTTTTACTCTGGCAATGAGATTTTAAAATATACTGTACTTGATTGGTGGATAGGGAGATTTTAGCTGGTGGTTTTTTTGACTGTAGCTTAAATCCTTCAAATTTTCTATCCAACAACATCAACGTGGATGCAACTGTATGTAGCTGTAGTTAGCTCTACCATTGGACTTGACCATTAAAACTACTGTCTGTGTCATCTTCTGTATTAAGAATGATGCTTAAATGTATCATGATGCACTGTGAACTTCAAATTATTGGTTTCGTTTCTTGCATTACCCACCTTGTGTTACACCAAAAATCCCCGTGGTCTAAACCATTTGTAAAGGTTTTGCAATGTGCTATATTATTAATGTCTCCTTTATTATTTATACTGCTTTTCACCCTTCTCTTTTTCCAAATCATTAGCTTGCTGTTGTTTTTGATGCAGCTCCCAACTGTTATGTCAAAGTATCATAGCCAGGCTCATTTTGTTTCAAAGTGGGGCTTTTAATAAAGAATTTGGAAGACAAGTAAACCACTGTGGTTCCTTAATGAACTTTCATTGCAACAGGCACTTTGAAATTTACCTTGAAGTAATTGCTTAATACATTTCATTACAAAATGTATAATGGCATCACATGACCTATTTTGTAACAATACATTGATGGTATTTTAGCAAGCTATTTGAATGTCTTATAATTATAATCCTTTTGGTATGTAGCCAATGAATTGATAGTTTTAACTTTACATTTGTTCAGGTAAAATAGAACACTGGAGGTAATGAAATAGAAAATCCTTAAAGAGATCAGGCAGCATTTATGGAGAGAGAACCTTTCAAGTCAATGATCTTTCATGATAACCGGAAAAGTAAGACAAGTGTGTTTTAGGTTGCAAAGTGAGGGAGGGGTGGAGAGGACAAGGGAATGTCTTTGCCAGGGCCGATGGTGCCAAGGTGATGCTGTTGACGCCATCTCAGAGGGGATGATGAATACTTGTATAACTGAATTGTCTGGAGGACTGTTGGTACAGAGGAGTAAAGTTGGTATACAGGAAAACAAAACAATGCTGGAACTGTAAGCTGCAGAACATGGGAATTTCTGGAAAACATTAAAGAGGATGCTGGAAATACTCAGCACATCAGGCAGCATCTGGGGAGAGAGAAACTGAGCCAACATCACACATTAATGACTTGCTTCAGAATTGGCCTGTCCTGACTAAATCAGGAAAGGCATGATAACCTGAACTTGTTGAATTTGTTGAGGGCTGCAGCATGCCTAGTTGGAAGATGAAGTGATGTTCCTGTGCTTATAGTAGACTTTGCTGGAACAACCCAGAAGGCTATAGGGACAGGGATCGGAATGGAATGGAGAACTAAAGTGACAGATGATTGAAAGCTAAGGTACAACCTTATGGACTGAATGGAGGTGTTCTGTAAAGCAGTCATTCAGTCACTGTTTGGGTTCTCCACTTTGGAGGAGACCACGTCGTGAGCACTGAATGCTGTACTCCAAATTGGGAAAAGTGCAAGTGAATTGCTGCTTCACCTGGAGGTGTCTTTGGGTAGTGGAAAGGGAAGAGATCAAAGCGCAGATGTTGCGGTGCATATGGTTGCATTGGAAAGTGTCATGAGAAGGAAAGTGGTGAAGATGGAAGCAAGAACCAAGTAGGGAATGCTGAAAGGGGAAGGGAAGATGTTTGGTGGTAGAATCTCTTTGAGTGTGATGGAAATTATGGAGGATGATCCCTTGATTGTGGAGGCAGGCTGGGTGGAAGTGAAGGAGGAGGGGCATTCTCTTCTTGCTATGGGTGGGAGGAGTGGGGATGAGAGCAGAATGGTGGGAAATAAACATCTGGCTGTCTCTCAGTTCCAGTGACCCATGTTCAGTCCTGACCTCCAGTGGTGTCCGTGTGAAGTTTGCGCCTTCTCCCTCTGACCATGTGGATTTCCTCCAGTTCTCTCCCACATCCCAAAAATGCCCTGGTTGGTTGATTAATTGATCATTGTAAATTGTCTCTAGTTTGTAAGCGAGGGGTAGAATCTAGGGGGGAGTTGATGGGAATGAGGAGAGTATAAAATGGGTTAGGGTAGAATTAGTGTAAAAATAGATGCTTGACGATTAGCGCGGACTCAACGAGCTAAAGGGTCTGTTTTTCTCTCGGTGATTGGTTGGTTTATTTTTGTCACATGTACTGAGATGCAGTGAAAAGCTTTTGTTTGAGTGCCATCCAGACAGATCACTCCATACGTAAGAACATTGAGGTAGCACAGAAGGAATAATAAACAACAGAATGCAGAATATGGTGTTACAGTTACAGAGAAGGTACAGCACAGCTAAACAAACTTAAGTGCAAGGCCCACGATGAGGTAGATTGGGAGATCAAAAGTTCATCTTTATTGTACAAGTCTGCTGCCCAAGACAGCAAGAAATTGCAGAGTTGTGGACACATCTCAGTCCCTGCATGAAAACCAGCCTTCACCACTGGGTCTTTACTTCCTGCTGCCTTGGAAAAGCAGTCAACATAATCAAGGACAGGACGCTGCTTTGTGTAATGGACTGGGCTGTGTTCGCAACTCTCTGCAATTTCTTTTGGTCTTGGGCAGAGCAGTTACCGTACAAGCCGTGATGCATCTGGAGAGGATGCTTTCGATGGTGCATTAGTAAAAATTGGTGAGGATCATTGTGGGCATGCCAACTTTCCTTAGCCTCCTGAGGAAGTAGAGGCTCTGGTGTGTTTTCTTGGCCATGGCATCTACCTGGCTGGACTAGGACAAATTTTTGGTTATATTTACAACTTGGAGCTCTCAACGATTCCACCTCAGCACCATTGATACAGAAGGGCATGTACACTGCCCTGCTTCCTGATGTCAATGACCAGCTCTTTTGTTGATATTGAGGGAGCGGTTGATGTCTTGACACCATGCCACTAAGCTCTCTATCTCCTTCCTGTACTCTGTCTCGTCATTGTTTGCTATCCATTTCACTACAGTGGTGTCATCTGCAAATTTGTAAATGGAGTTGGAGCAGAATCCAGCCCTGTAGTTGTATGTGTATAGGGAGTGAAGTAAGGGGCTGAGGATGCAGCCTTGTAGGGCACCAGTGTTGAGGATAATTCTGGGAGAGTTGTTGCTTCCATTCCTTGCTAATTGTGATCTGTTGGTCAGGAAAGATCCAGTTGCAGAGGGGGGTGCTGAGTCCTCTGTCTAGGAGTTTGGAGATGAGTTTGTTTGGATTTATGGTATAAAATGTGGAGCTATAGTCAATAATTGGGAGTCTGGCATGGTGTATTTATTATCCAGATGTTCCTGAGGGTCAGGGAGATGGCATCCGCCATGAACTTTGGCAGTAGGCGAATTGTAGTGGGCCGCGATTGTCTGGAAGGCTGGAGTTGGTGTGTGCTATGAACAGCCTCTCAAAGCATTTCATGATAGTGGATGTCAGAGCCATTGGGCAGAATCAGATTCAGGTTTATTATCACTGGCATATGATGTGAAATGTGTAGTTTTGCAGCAACAGTACAGTGCAAAGACACATAATCTATAAATTAGAAAAATAAATAGTGCAAAAAAAAGGAAAAATGAGGTAGTATTCATGGGTTCATTGATTATTCGGAAATCTGATGGCGGAGGGGTAGAAGCCGTTTCTGAATCATTGAGTGTGGGTCTTCAGGCTCCTGTACTTCCTCCCTGATGGTAGTAACAAGAAGAGGGCATGTCCGAATGGTGAGGGTCCTTAACAATAGATTCTTGAGCCAGTAGTCATTAAGGCACGTTACCTTACTTATCTTTGGCACTGAGATGATCATGGTCTTCTTAAAGCAGATGGGAACTTCAGATTGGAGTACGAAGAGGTTAAGGGTGTCTGCATATACTCCTGCCAGCTAATCATGGCTGGGGACTGTATCCGAGCTGGTCGCTTTCTACAGGTTAATTCTCGGGAAGGCTGACCTGATGCAATGGGGACCGGTGCATCGGAGGCTGTTGGGGTGGGTGGTGTCATTAACCCGCAAAGGATGCATTCAGCTGATCGGGTTGGGATGTGTTGTTGCTAGTGATACTGCCCGAATTTGTTTTGTAGCCTGTGGCTACACATTAGCACAGTGGTGCAGCAGTTAGTGCTGCTACTTCACAGCTCTGTTTACCTGGATTCAATCCGGACCTCGGACCTCTAGTACTGTCTGTGTGGCGTTTGTATCTTTTTCCTGTGACCACAAGTTTTCTCTGAGTGCCCCCACATCCCAGCGATGTGCTGGTTAGTAGGTTAATTGGCTGTTGTAAATAAGCCCTGGTGGGCATTAGGAAAATCTCGGGGCATTTAGTAAACTGCTAATTGGTTTAGTAAGTGAAAAAATTACAGTGAAAAACTTTGTTTTGCATGCCATCCATACAAATCATTTCATCACATCAGTGGATCAAGGTAGTGGAACAAGGGGAAAACAATAACAGAATGCAGAATAAAGTGTTACAGTTCAACGCCTTTTAAGTCCTCGTTGAAGGGGTGCATAACACTACACCTGTGCGAATCCCCTCAGCATCTGGTGAATCTGTGATCTCTGTCTCCGAGGTCGATGTCAGAACATCCTTCAAGAGGGTGAACCCTCGCAGGGTGTCTGGCCCCGATGATGTACCTGGCAGGGTACTGAAAATCTGTGCCGACCAACTGGCTGGAGTGTTCAAGGACATTTTCAACCTCTCACTGCTGTAGTTGGAGGTTCCCACCTGCTTCAAAGGGGCATACCGGTGCCCAAGAAGAATAGGGTGCGCTGCCTCAACGAGTATTGCCCGGTAGCACTCACATTTGCTGTGATGAAGTGCTTTGAGAGGTTGGTCATGGCTGGAATTGGCCTGAGCAAGGACTTGGACCTGCTGCACTTTGCCTACCACCACAATAGGTCTACAGTGGATGCAATCTCACTGGCTCTCCAGTCTGATCTGGAGCACCTAGACAACAGCAAAACATACGACAGGCTGCTGTTTATCGATCACAGCTCGGTGTTCAACACCATCATCCCCTCAGTACTAATCAACAAGCTTCAAAACCTTGTCTTCTGTACCTGCCTCTAACTGGATCCCTGACTTCCTTATTGGGAGATCAAAGTCAGTGCGGATCAGTAGTAACATCCCCTCCTTGCTGACATTCAACAGAGGTGCACCTCAAGGATGCATGCTTAGCTCACTGCTCTATTCTCTCCACACTCATAACTGTGTGGCTAGGCACAGTTCAAATGCCATCTATAAATTTGCGTGTGACACCACTATTGTTGGCAGAATGTAAGATGGTTATGAGGCAGCGTACAGGAGTGAGGTAGGTCGGCTGGTTAAGTTGTGTCGTAACTGCAACCTCACACAACGTCAGCAAGATTAAGGAACTGATTGTGGACTTCAGGAAGGGGAAGTCGGGAGAACACACACCAGTCTTCATTGAGTGGACAGCGGTAGATGGTTGAGTAGCTTCAAGATCCTGGGCATCAAAATCTTACAGGATCTATCTTGGGCCCAACACATTGATGCAATCATGAAGAAGGCACTCCAGCAGCTTTACTTCATTAGGAGTTTGAGGCGATTTGGTATGACACTGAAGACTCTTGCAAATCTCCACAGATGTATGGCAGAGAGCATTCTGACTGGTTGCATCACCACCTGGTGTGGAGGCTCCAATGTGCAGGTTTGAAAGAGGCTGCAGAGGGTTGTAGACTCAGCCAGCTGCATCACGGGCACAAACCTCCCCACCATCAAGGACATCTTCGAGAAGCAGTGCCTCAAGAAGGTGGCATCCATCATTAACGACCCTCGCCTCCTGGCACATGCCCTCTTCACATTACTACCATTAGGGAGGATAAGATATTCATTTATTAGTCACATGTACATCGAAACACACAGTGAAATGTGTCTTTTTGCGTTACTGAGAATGTGCTGGGGGCAGGAGTCAGAAGACTTGCATTCAGCGTTTCAGGAACAGCTTCTTCCCCTCTGCCATCAGATTTTTGAATGGTCCATGAACCCATGAACACTACCTCATTATTCCTCTTTTGCAATGTTTATTTAGGTAGTGTAGCAGTTAGCATAACGCTATTACAGTGCCAGCGACCCGGGTTCAATTCCGGCCGCTGTCTGTAAGGAGTTTGTACATTCTCCCCGTTCCTGTGTGGGTTTCCTCCGGGTGCTCCGATTTCCTCCCACATTCCAAAGACGTACGGGTTAGGAAGTTGTGGGCATGCTACGCTGGTGCCAAAAGCGACACTCGTGGGCTGTCCCCAGCACACTCTACGTAAAAGGTGCATTTCACTGTGTGTTTCGATGTACATGTGACTAATAAATGTCTTATTTTTGTAACTTATAGTAATTTTTATGTCTTGCACTGCACTGCTGCCAGAAAAAAATCAAATTTCATGACATATGACAGTGATAATAAACCTGATTCTGATACGGTTACAGAGAAAGTTCAGTGCAGGCAGACAATAAAGTGCAAGGTCACGATGAGGTATATTGTGAGGTCAAGAGTCCATCTTATCGTACAAGAGGTTTGTTCAATAGTCTTATTATGGCGGGATAGAAGCTGTCCTTGAGCCTGGTGGTATATGTGCTTTCAGGCTTTTGTATCTTGCTCGGTATGAGAGAGACAATAGATTACAGGTGAGTAGGTATGGGAATGGGATGAATGGGATTGATGGGATTGCATTGAGAGCTGGCATAGACTCTGGGTCAAATAGCAGCCTCCTATGTCATAAGAAATTTCAAAGATGCATGAGATTTAGTTCATTAGATCTGTGTATAGCACACCGGATTAGTGTGCTATTGGTGAGAAAGCCCAGCACCGATATGTCATATTAATAGTGCAGATACAATCCAGAATAATCCTGTTAGGAATCCTGTTAACAACAGCCAGCAGGCATGACATTATTTATTGGGTATTGCAAAGGAAAGAATTGTTGTCACTCTGAAGTCAAATGTAATTTTTAAGCTTAGTTATGTATTTATTACAGAAAGAAAAATATCCATGACATTTTTTCTGATTCTACCTTCTCTGCTCCCGCCTTGGGCCATAATCTCCAGGGACACTCATTCATTTCTTTATTATCTACAGTTTTGGCTATTTCATTAGTCCCATGCCCTGCCGTCCATGCTTTGTAAACTTGAATTTATCTAAAACTTACCTGCCTGTGTCAAACTGGAATCATTCACGTCACCTGTAACCTTGTGACTGCTGGGCTGCAGTGGCTCCCTGCTCAGTAATACATAAGACAGAGAACAGTGCAGCACGGGAATAGGCCCTTTGGCCCACAGAACACAATGCCAACCATAGAACAATACAGCACAATACAGGCCCTTCGGCCCACAATGTTGTGCCGACCTTCAAACCACACCTAAGATTATCTAACCCCTTCCTCCCACATATCCCCTTATTTTAAATTCCTACATATACTTATCTAACAATCTCTTGAACTTGACCAATGTATCTGCCTCCAGCACTACCGCAGGCAGTGCATTCCATGCACCAACCACTCTCTGGGTGAAAAACCTTCCTCTGATATCTCCCTTAAACTTCCCATTACTTTAAAGCCATGCCCTCTTGTATTGAGCACTGGTGCCCTGGGAAAGAGGTGCTGCCTGTCTACTCTATCTATTCCTCTTCATATTTTGTATACCACTATCAAGTCTCCTCTCATCCTTCTTCTCTCCAAAGAGTAAAGCCCTAGCTCCCTTAATCTCTCCTCATAGTCCATACTCTGCAATCCAGGCAGCATCCCAGTAAATCTCCTCTGCACCCTTTCCAACGCTTCCACGTCCTTCCTATAATGAGGTGACCAGAACTGGACACAGTACTCCAAGTGTGGTCTAACCAGAGTTTTGTAGAGCTGCAT
>JAUZTB010000033.1:1875270-1892745 GCA_034780895.1 Rhynchobatus australiae | reverse complement strand
TAAGGAGTTTGTACGTTCTCCCGTGTCTGCGTGGGTTTCCTCTGGGTGCTCCGGTTTCCTCCCACATTCCAAAGACGCACGGGTAGGTTAATTTGGGGTTTAAAATGGGCGGTGCGGACTCGTTGGGCCGGAGGGGCCTGTTACCACGCTGTAAATAAAATTTAAAGAGTGGAGTGACATCTGTGATTTTCCAGTCCTCCGGAACCATTCCTGACTAGTGGTTCTCGAGAGATCACTACTGATGCCTCCCCAATCTCATCAGCTGCCTCCTTCAGAACCCTGGGGTGTGGTCCATCTGGTCCAGGTGACTTATCCACCTTCAGACCCTTCAGCTTCCCAACCACCTTCTCCTCAGTAACAGCGACCACACTCACTTCTGCCCTTAACTCTTCTGAATTTTGGCACGTTCCTGGTGTCTTCCACAGTGAAGACTGGCGCAAAATACTGACTCAGTTCATCCGCCATTTCTTTGGTCCTCTTTATTACTACTTCAGTGACACTTTCCAGTGGTCTGATGTCCACTCTTGCCTCTCTTTTACTCTTTATGTAGCTTAAAAAACTTTAGCTATCCTCTTTTATATCATTGGCCAGCTCACCTTCACGTTTCATCTTTTCTCCCCGATTGCTTTTTTAGTTGCCTTCTGTTGGTTTTTAAAAGCTTCCCAATCCTTTACCTTCCCACTAATTTTTGCAGTAGAGTAGGCCCTCTCTTTTCTTTTTCTGCTGTCTTTGATTCCCCTCGTCAGCCACAGTTGCTTCATCCTCCCTTTAGAATGCCACTTCTTCTTTGGGATGAACTGATCCTGCACCTTCTGAATCACTCCCAGAAACTCCTGCCATTGCTGCTCTACCATCACCCCTGCTGGGGTCCCCTTCCTCAACTCTGGACAGCTCCTCTCTCCTGCCTTTGGTCCCCCTGTTAGAGGAAAGATGTTATTAAACTGGAAAGGGTGCAGGAAAGATTTACGAGGCTGTTGCCTGGACTTGGGGGCCAGAGTTACAGGGAGAGGTTGTGTAGACCAGGATTTTATTCCCTGGGACATAGGAGGTTGAGGGGTGACCTGATAGAGGTGTACAAGATCATGAGGGGCATAGACAGGGTGAGAGCACACAGTCTTTTCCCCAGGAAGGGGGTGCTAAAAACAAGAGGGCAGAGGTTTAAAAGGGACATCAGGGGCAGCTTCTTCACACAGAGGGAGGTGCGTATTTGGAACGAGCTGCCAGAAACAGTGGGTGAGTTGGGCACATCAGCAATGTTTAAAAGCCGTCTAGATAAGTCCATGGATAGGAGAGGTGTAGAGGGTGTGGGCCAAACACGGATAGATGGGACTAGCTCAGTCAGCATGGGTAAGTTGGGCTGAAGGGCCTGTTTCTGTGCCATAGGACGCTAAGCGTCACTTATTTAGGACTGATGAGAAATGTTGTGCATCGGAGTTGAAATTTTCTCCCCAAGCTCTGAATGTGTGTTTGGCTCAGAGGCATTTGAACTACATGGGGCTGCACATTAGAGTGATCAAGGGCTCTGATCTTCTGGGTTGGCCCAAGGAACTGTGGGTCTCCAGTTCATGCCTAGAGCTGCAAGGACTGGGCGGTAGAGATGCGCTCTGTCTAGGTACAAGTTTGTATTACACAGCGATTGTTAATCTTTTCTTACCTCTCACTCTTAGTAACACCTTGATGTCCATGTGCAAAGACCACCAGCAGGCAGCAGTCACTAGGGACCTCTCTGACTACGTGGACATGGAAGACCTCCTGCCCCTCAGTGTCATTGTGCATGAGGACCCCAGCGCTGGGGAAGGTTATCACCACATGACACCAGATGAGGAAGAGACTGAGATTCGGACCGCAGTGAGTGCTGTGTTGGATTCCACAAGGGGCCTCCACGACTGGGAGAATCCAGAAGGAGCTGCTGAATATGAGGTTGTGTGGGAGGCAGGAGAGGACACTCACAGCTAACCTTGTTCTCCAGTCCCTGCCTGCACACAGTCTGTCCACACTAGGGGAAGCAAGAACAGAGGCTAGTTGTTTTTAATGCTCTGTTGAAAAAAAGTGTAGTTTTTTTTGGCATTTTTAGTAACATCTTTAGCTGTTAGTGATCTGGTCTGCTCACAGTCAGTAAATTAGGCTCCAGTTCAGATTCTTTGACGGAACATTGCTGGACGTGGATGGTTTGTCAGGCTGGAACAGTGCAGCCTACCACACAGTCCACTCTGTGGCCCCAAGTTTGTGTTTAGAACTGTCAGCAGTTAGTTGCGTTTTCTAAAAATATTGTGTAACAAATCTATTATCAATAAAAGGAACATCTTTCAGAGGTGGTGTTGGGACCTTGGAATTACTGGTGTGAACTGTACGACCCAGAAACATGCCTGTGCCCTCTGCTGCTGTTTATGACCCATAGGAGGCAGCCATTCGGTCCATCAACTCTCTGTCTACTCCCAGGACAGCAATGCCACTGGGGCCCTACATCCACCTCATTTCCTTGTGTGTTGTGGGATGGAACTGGAGTGCAGTCAGGGAGAGAACAAACACAGGGTCTCAGGGGCAAGATTGAAGTAGGACCCACGAGCCGAAGCAACGGCACTGCCACAGATTCCTCGCTCCTGCGTGTCGGTCCATCTTTGACCCACTGCTGCCGTTTCCTTCACAGCCACTGCCCATGGGAGGTGTTGCTCCTGGTTTACTGCTGGAGCTTTGCCTGTAATATCAAGGTGGTCTGGAGGTGTATAAAACTGTGAGGGGCATAGGTAAGGTGGATGATCACAGTCTTTTTTCCCAGGGTAGCGGAGTCTAAAACTGGAGGACATAGATTTAAGGCAAGAGGGGAGAGATTTAAAGGGGACCTGAGGGGCAAGTTTTCCCCACACGGAGGGTGGTGGGCTGTCAGAGGAAGTGGTAGAGGCAGGTACAATAATGACATTTAGAGACATTTGGACAGGTGGATGGATAGGAAAGGTTGAGAGAGATTCTGGGTGAAAAGCAGGCAAATGGGACTAGCTCAGGAAGGCACCTTGGTCAGCAGGGATCAGTTGGGCCGAACGGCCTTTTTCTGTGCTGTATGACTCTGACTCTTTCATACAAGGCAAACTCTTGTTTTTTACTTCTCTTCCCATAGAAATGAACCAGTTTCCTTGTTGACAACCCATTTTACAAAGCGTCAGTACAGTAGCAGTCGGGGTGGACATCATTGTGCTGCCCAGGAGCCTGATCTGAGAGCAGTTCTCGACAGAAAGAGCCACACAGGTGCCTGGGTCACTCAGCTTCTCTGCGCTTGGAACTTTCCCCAGCCTGGGACCCACAAACATTCTTTGGGTAGTTGAGCTGAAGTATCTACCCAAACCCTCAGGGAGATCCAAGTACATAAAATTATGGAGGTATAGATGGATAGTCTGAGTCTTTCTCCCCAGGGTGGAACTGTCAAATACTACAGGGTATAGCTTTGTGAGAGGGAAAAGTTCAAAGGATGTTTCCAAGACAAGTTTTGTTTTATACAGAATGTGCTGCCGGGGCAGTGGAGTTTACAGATATGATAGGCACATGAACGGGCAGGGAATCTGGACCACATACAGGCAGATGTGCAGTTTAACTTGGCACAGACATTGAGGGCCTGTCCCTGTGCTGTGCAAAGCACATGCACTGTTTTAAATGTGGTCTCCCACCACCCTGAACAGTTAACTTTGATTCTCCATGCCCTTGCACAAAGGCCAATGCTGCACGATGACATACAAATCCTTCCACATCTGGTGATGGCCTGCTTCATTGGAGAGAGCCTGTACGACACGGATGTACACTGAGCCACAGTGACGGCCAGACCTGCTGTGTACACAGCAGGTAGAGCCAGGCACTGTGGTGGTTTGGGGTGTCTGGCAGTGGGACTGAATGCCCTACTGTCTCCAGGAATCTTTCCCCCAGGGCTCCCATCCAACAGCCCCAGTACCTCACCATCGTCTGGGCTCAACCCAATCCCCCAAAGCAAATGTTCCTCCCACCCCCTCCACATTCAGTGAAGGAATTTTCCACTTGGAACCACTACAGCATTGAACTGCTCCCACTCTGTCTGGGATGTAAACCAGATCTTACAGTCCCTGCATTCACTACTGTTTGATTCTGGCTTGGTGGAAGCGGTCTAAAAGCAATGAGGGAGAACTACACAGTCACCATATCCAGAGGTTCCACCACTACAATATACAGGATTCAGGTTCAGGGGCTGTTACAAAATGGTGCAGCCACTGCCTCTCCAGTCTCTCACCTATAATTCTCCACTTCAAGGCACTGACAGTTTTCCCGACAGCACGGGCCCAGAATTGGACACAATTCCCACAATGAATTAAAGCATGAACAATTCTAACCCACTAATACGTATAGTTCTGCAAGCAGGAGCATGGTGCTGTGGTTACACTGAAACCTCACCATTTGGAAGTTTACATTCATAAAATAGAGGAACTTTCACAGACAGCCATGGCTTTTCACAACAGACATCACAGGCTATTAAAGCTACCACACAGGCAAAACAGCTTGATTCTGTTGCCATAAAATGCAAACTTGAGAATTGAAATAGAATGAATAAATGTTTTATTGGCATGTTACTCATTTGTGAACAGCATTGGGTATGAAAAAATATTCACCAAAATGCATCTTTGATGATCCATTTGTGTCATTAAAAATTGAGAACTCCTGCAAAGTTCAAAAGAAAACTGCGGTGGAGGTTTTGCAAGAGTGGAGTTTCCACTTGCTAGAGCTTCTTGGACAAGTGTTTGAGGTGGAGCCAGCCATGAAACAAAAAAATCGTTTCAACTGCTTTTTGAACTGATTGAAATAAATTCACACACGAGAATGACCGTCCCTATTCTGTCAAGTGAATTAAATACAGCATAAAATTAAATCAATCTATGCTTCCTCATGGAACAAGATTCACAAACCAATTAAGCCATTTGACACAGGGTCACAGAAGTACAGCATACATTATTGGAACCAAGATGGACTGAGAAGGTGATAAAAACCAAAAGAATTAACAAAGGCATAAAAATTATCAATGTCCAAATATCAACCAAACAGACAGGAAAGAAAACACCTAAAAATACAAGTTCAAGCAGCCCTCTAAGAGTGCACCGCACGCGCGGTGTGGCTTGGTGTGCGTACCTGAGGCAGACAGGGGTTGGGAGGGGTTATATCTCCGCCCTGGCCCAGTGAGTTATCCGTCAAGCTGCAGCTATTTTCCATGTCTCAACATCTGCCGAGCGATACGAGGGCCAGATCCTCGAATCACAGCTTGGGAACTAAAAATAAGTTACAATCACGGTGCCTCTGACAAGATGCGAGGGCACAGACTTTAAAACCACATGCACAGAACTCCAGGCCAAGCAAAAGTCGCTAACAACACTCAGTCATTTGGTTTATCACCGTGCCCTTTCCTCCGGTTCTAATAGCACTCCGTCCCCAAAGCTCTCCCTCCCTATCCCACATATAGTACGCCTTATTTTAAAATTCATCAATGAGATACGTGCTCATATGTGAATAAAATAAATGACAAATTCTTCGGACTGTGCACAGGTTTTATTCAGCTACAAAATCCCATTTGCAAAGGGGTCTAGCTTTTCCAGCAAGTTTGTGCAGAGCCCACGTTATATTCAAACCTTTCCCTGTGGTTTGCACATCCTTTTGAACTTTACAGTACAATAGACTATAGTGCACGACATGATTCAGAGTCAGTCATCCCCACTGGGCTTCCGATTGGTGGGCAATAAGCCAATCAGTGCTGGTGTCATTAGGTAGACCTAATGATGAATGGGACAGCCACAGGAGTTCTACACAGCAGTGGTGAATCGGTTCCATTTCCATAGAGCAGCAGGGCTGAGCTGGAGCAGGCCAGGCTGGGTCTCATTCCTGGCTGGAGTCTTTACTGGGGCCGCTGTCCAGATAGATCTTCAGTGCTTTCTCTTTGCGGGGAGAGTAGTTGACCCGGTGGCCTGACTTCTGCAGTCGGCTGCTTTCTTTCTTCAGCAGTCCATTGCGTTGCTCCTCGGTCATGTCCATCAGCATCTCAGTCTTGTCCCTGTAGAGGGACAGGGGAGAGTCAGAGATAGTGGGAGTGCACATTAAATTACATCTGTGACAGCCGGGAGTCACTTACTCTGACCAAGATGAGCTGGTTAAAACTACCTCTTTTAATTCAGCTGTGAATCACATGGTCTTACAAAGGTCAGGCTCGAATACTGCTCGTTACACACAGGAAGAGGCCCTTCAGCCCATCATGTCTGTGCTGACCACAATGCCAAATTGAACTAATCCCATCTGCCTGCATGTGATTTGTAGCCCTCCATTCCCTTCATGTTCATATATCTGTCTAAGGCTTCTTGAACACCATTACCATATCTGCTTCCACCTACTCCCCTGGCAGCGCATTCCAGGTACCTACCACTTTCTGTGTGAAAGATCTTGCCCCACATATCTCCCTTAAACTTTTACCTCCTCACAAAGCTATGCCCTCTTGTGTTTGACATTTCTACCCTGGGAAAAAGACCGTCTACCCTATCTCTGCCTCTCAATTTTACAAACATCCATCAGGTCTCCCCTCAGCCTCTGCCGCTCCGGAGAAAACAGCTCACCTTTGCCCAACCTCTCCTTAAAGCTAATACAGAGTATCCTGGTGAACCTCTTCTGCACCCTCTCCAAAGCCTCCACATCCTTCCCTGTAATGGGGCGACCAGAACTGCACACAGTCCTCCAAGTGCAGCCTAACCAAAGTTGCCCTGTGTGATTCCAGCACTGAGTTACCCTCAGTCACCACAGTGTCACACCATGCTGTTCACACACTACCATTGGACTTCCGATGTACACTCTAGTCTGAGCTCTGCTGGGCAAGATGATTGCCAGGTGGGCAGAGATAAAAAAGACTCAAGGATGTGCTCAAGCCTCCTTGAAGGATCGCAATGCAAGTGGCATAAGGAGCGCACTACCAGCCATCAGCCATTGCCTGGCCCACCCACAGAGTCTGCAGGTCCCACACTGGCCTCCTTTTACCCCAAAGGACCAGGGTGAAAGCACGTTGCCCTCAATCCCAAAGGACTGCCTGAGACGGAAGCCTGGGGGCACCACACAGATACAAACTGCTGCATTCACTAAAACCTCACACACTAAAATAAAGTCATAAAAAATTGCACAGGTTTTTAGAGAGATTTATTCCTCCTTTGCTCACCCTGGAGTTGCAAACCTTTGACTGTGGTATCAATGAAAACAAAATGAGAAACTGGACAGCACATCCAACAACGGGGTTCGGTCTGGACCCCCGAGGGGGCAGTGGAGGCAGATATTCATACAACATCTCGTGAGATGCCTTGGCAGAGAAGGCTACAGGCCAAGTGATGGTACATGGGACTTACCCAGAGATGGCCAGCACGGGGACAGTGTGCGCTAGATGACCAGTCAGCTGGGCTACAGTATTAGACTGTTGCATCACCCCATACCACTCAGTGAATCTCAGTTACCTGTAGAAGATGACTGCTCCATCGTCACAGATGTAAAGTGGCCAGACATTCAGAGTTGTGACTTTGGGATTCCAGTCTAAATCCTGGTGAATTTCCAGCACTGAAATGTCACAGGGAAATGTTCCCCTGCCCTGTGCAACACAAGATAACGCACCATTAATAACTCAGCAACAATGCTTGTCCAAATTCTACACTGATGATCGGAATTCAAACCAAGACGTCAATTCACAACAAATCACTGCCTATTCATGACAGTAGCCTACTGTGCATGAAGCTAGACAACAGGGAGATGGAGCAGATAATTACTCTGTCTACGTTTGATGTGCTATGTTCGAGCACCTCTTCCTGACTTAGGGGAACCCGAGATAGCATCTGTACCATGATACAGGATATGCTGATAGGGTTAGGTGGGAGGGTATTCCTAATGGGGATAATGAACAGTATGGACCAATTGGGTCCTGTGGTCTGTTTCTCTCCTGTTTTCTGTGTGCAATATAAAGGTAGTATCATGCTCTGCAATTAATTACCAGAAAAATCTAATTACTCTCAGGGGAAAAAAATACAAAATGCCGGAATACCTGGGTCAGTATTTGTGTGGAAAGAAAGTTAACACTTTATCACTTTAGCTCAATTTTGCTTTAAAAACATTAACAGCAGCCTAATCAGTATTTTCAGCATTTCTGGTTTTATTTCAGACGTCCACTACTTATTTTTGATCTGTTTTAAAGACCACTTACCTTGGCAAATTCTATGTTTTCAATGGGAATTTCACTTATTGCGTATATCTGTTAGAGACAGAAACAAACCAGTCATCAACCACGGCGCAAGACACGTCACAAACAGAGCAGAAAACAAACTGCTGGAGGAACTCAGTGGGTCGGACAGAACCTCGAGTGAAATGGACATTTGACATTTTGGGTCAAGACCCCTCACCTGGGAGTTCCTCCAGCAGTTTGTTTTTCACTCCAGGTTTCAGTATCTGCAGTCTCTTGCATCTCCATGTCACATGTAGAACTGCACCATGTGTGAGACTGTGTTGATGTCCATTTCTTTAACCACTTGCCTTGGCTGATCTGCCCTCAGAGATGGGACATAAACCACTTGCACCAGGGTCACTCTCCACGTGGACAGCATGGACTCGGGGGCTGAAGGGCCCATTTCTCTATGACTCTATGCTCCCTGAAGGGAAGGGGATGTGCCCTTAGCCCAAACTAAAGGAATTGATGTTAAGTGGCACAGGCACAGCCTGATGATTTAAAACAGTTATTTTAAATGAGCACTGAGAACCTGCCTTCAGTCAATACAAATGTCGGGCACACAAACCTCTATGTCCTTTATAATAATTTGGATTTGTGTAGCATGAACTTGGAACTCAACACACCTGTCCAGTGAGTACTCCAGCATCTCCATAGCACATAGATCATTACAGCATGGTACAGGCCCTTCGGCCCACAATGTTGTGCCGACATCTTATCCTGCTCTAAGATCTATCTAACCCTTCCTCCCAGATCCACATCCACCCATCCCTTGCACCAGAGCACAAAGGAAGGTCATCTTCTTAATCCCATTCTCCTGCACATTTGTAAATGTTTATTTTTCCAAATGGTCATCACATCCCCTTTGAAATCCACAGCTGTCAATTTTGTAGCTGTCTCTGCATCAAGGTACTCTACCCACACAACCCTCCCAATGGGTCCCCTCCTCCCACTGTTCCCACCTCCCTCATTTGGTTCCAGGCTCCACCTCCCTCTCCTATCAGATCCTACCATCTGCAGCCCTCTGTTACCTCCACCATTCACCTCCCAGTCTCTGTCACTGTTCCCACTCTCCCCTCCTCCATTTGCCTCACCCCTCACCCAGATCCACTTATCGCCTGCCAGCTCTTGTCCCACCTTCCCCTCACATCTTTATACCAGCTATCTCCCATCTATCAATCCAAGTGAAGGGTTTCGACCCAAAATGTCGACTGTCCCATCTGTCCATTTCCCTCGACAGATGCTTTCTCGTCCATAAGGTTCCTCCAGCATCTTGTATTGAGCACCGAGGTACAACCCATCCCACAGCAGTACCAGACCCTTCACCCTCCATGTCCTCTACCCCGGCACAAGCTGACAATGGCACAGCAAGGACAGTGGGGCAATTAACTCCAGTGAACAAGGCCAAAGATCAAGAAACAGAAAGGGCAGAACCAGGTGAACGAGAGTAAAGTGAGGTACAGGAAGTGTAAAGGGCAAAGAAACACTGGAGAGCAAAAGGGGTTGCGAATGGAAAAATTGTTAGAGTTTTACACCTAATAAATGATTACATGCAGGAATGAATTAAACCATTACGTTTTCTTCCCTGTCCATTGTTAACTGGTTTTGCTTAAACAAATATTACATAGCAGGAGTTCATTCGGCCCATCAGGTCTATGCTCCTGCAGTGGGTGCAGGGACCCAGGTTCAGTACTAACCTTGGGTGCTGTCTGTGTGGGTTTTCCCCGGGTGCTCTGACTTCCTCCCACAAGTGTGGGTAGGTGAGTTGGTCACCTTAAATTACCCCTTGTTGTAGGCAAGTGGCAGAAAGAATTGTGGGGAGCTGATGGGACTGAGAGAGTGAGTATGTTATAGGCTAAAGGGAAATACGGAGGCAAGGAAAGGGATTTGCAGGATTGCTCTGTTGGGAGCTGGCATGCACCTGATGGGCTGAACAGCCACCCCCTATGATGTAACATGTCTCATTCTCTGCCCTTTCCCTGTAGACCTCAGTTATTCTCTCTAGTGCCTTTTGAAGGCCCCGATTAATGGTTTCCACCACCCCAACAGGCAGTGGGTTACAACATCCGATAGTGAGAATTACAAGCTCTAACGTCCTGTGCCAATTCATGTGAAAATCCAAACAGCTAGAAGAGGACCCAGGTGAGATGTGTGGGGCTAATGCAGTGGCATAAACTGACCAGTTGACTCTGGACATTCGTAGCCCAGTGTTACCTGAGCTCACAGTCTAATTTCCACAACACACATTAGGACCACATCACTGGAGCTCCACAGTGAAAATGATTCACCATGAGGCACCGATACCTTCGGAGAGATTTAAAAGCGAGTGTGACCATAAGTGATTGACCTTCTCCTTCAGCTCCTCCACACTGCTGCTCTCCAGGACAACCTCTTGGAACAAGTCCAACTTCATCTGTGACGGCCTCCATCGCCTGGTCAGCACCGCCAGCTGGGACAGGGATTTCATTTTCTCAGGTTCTGTGAGAAAGGCCAACACAGAGTTAGGGAAATTGGGAAGTGGCACTTAGTTACTGCCCTTTAGGAACCCCTCGGTGCTGCATTTGACCGGTCACTCACCGGTAAAGTGACAGGTAGCTTCCAATCAATTAGTTCTACAATCCACCCCACTCTCACCAAAGACACACTGCAGCTACCATGTGCACATTACTGGTTTGCTGTGGCTCTATGCACACCTGACCCTATCCTGCAGCTGTTATGTAAGAGCAAAAGAAAGTAGGAGCAGGCCACTCGCCTCTCAAGCCTATCCCACCATTCAATGTGATCATGGCTGATCTGCCCCAGGCATCTCCGGTCACTGTTTCCCATCACCCTCAACTTCCTAATCTACTTCCTCTTCTAAATTCCCCCAGTGACCCAGCCTCCACAACCACCTCCCGAGCAAGAGAATGTCAGAGATTCACCACCCCACTCTGCAAGCCTCTACAGACTTCAGTTTAAAATTCCATCTTTTAGCTCGTAATCACGACCTCTTGTTCATGACTCTCCAACTGGCGGAAACACCTCCTCATCTACCCTGTCATGGCTCCTTAGGAACTTGCATTTCAATGTTCACTCCTCATTCTTCTAAACTCAAAAGAACATATCTAATTTCTTTAGCCATTCATGATAGGACAGCTCTCTCAGCCCTGGTGAATCCCTATTGAACTGCCTCCAGTGTCAGTACATCCTTTTTAATTAAGGAGACCAAAACTGCACAGTATTCCAGGTGTGGCCTCAGCAACACCTGATACAACTGTGACAATACTTCCCTATTTCTAAACGCCAATCCTCTTGTAATGAAGGCTCTCCTAACCACTTGCTGAACCTGCCTGCTAACTCTGTGATTCATGTACTGGAACACCCAGATCACTCTGCACTTTCTGCCTTTAGATTGCTCTTACTGAAGTCCATAACCTCACACTTCCACCACATTAAACTCCATTTGCCAAGCTGTTGCCCACTCACTCAACCCATCTCTATCCTGTTCAGGGTCCAATTATCCTCATCGCAACGTGCCCTCCCAGCTACTTTCAGGTCTTTGACAAACTTGGATGCCTTACACTCTGCCCTCTCCTCCAGGTTGTTAATATAAATTGTAAATAACTGAGGGCCAGAAACTGATCCTTGGGGCACTCCACTAGTTACATCCTTCCAGTCTCAACAAGACTCATTTATTCCAACTCTGCCTTCAATGTAATAACTGATCTTCAGTCTATGCTAACACACTTCCCCCAATACCATGAACTCATTAAGTATATGCTGTGTGTGGCCCACTGATTCTTCAAGGACAAAACGGGGAAGGGCAATCAGTGGGAGCAACCCAACAGAAGCTGAGTGATTAAGAATGCCCGATAACCCCCGTCCTACACCATGGGTTATCCTTTCCTCAGCTGCAGGCTGTACTGATACACCATCACTGTTCTCCACGGCTGCACAAACGTTGGGAAGGTATTCAATACCAAGGGAGTCATTCGAATCCACACCAGACATGAAGCAAACACAATACTAAAGGGCAATTAATGTATTTGATTCTGTCAATACTTAAAGTGAGCCAATGGCTCATTATGGGTCAAGTCTCAACCCGTAATGTTGTTTATTTCCCTCCACAGATGCTGCCTGACCTACTGAGTTCCTCCAGCATTTTGTGTGTATTGACCTAACATGGCTTCTTGTCCCTAACATGTTAACTTAAAATTCTTATTCATGATCTCAGTATGCCCCAACCTGAAACTCTTCCAATGACTCTTCAATTCAGTAGCTTCTTGTCCACCCATACCCTGGGCTTTGCCTCACCACTGGTGGACATGCCTTCAGCTGGTTCAGACCTAGGATCAGGAATGTCATTCCCAACCTTTCCCCAAGGAAGATTACCATTAAGTGCCTCAAGGAAAACCTCCCAGTTGCTGGAGATGTTGATGTCATTCTCATAGATGTGGTAGTCCAGAAAGATTGTTCCAGGATTTTTCCAGGTCTTCTTCCTGAGTCTAAACCTGTCAACACACAAGATTGTCAGCCAATATACCATGGGAATGTGTAGGACAAGTGGACTGCTAAATCATAAAATGCTGCAATTGCTTCAGCTTTACACCCTCTATGCAACCAACACTTCTTGAACCATACTCACTAACAGTACGATTAATCCCTTTGACAATGAGCAAACCACTTTACTGTCATTGACCTTTGCGCGACTCTGGTTGCTCCTCGGTGTTGATGGATTGTGTTCAGGCCCCCCTTCCACAGCCTCAAGGGCCAACTTTCACTCAAACATGTGTTCTCATGGATGTACTCAAAATATCTCCCAGCACTACTCCAGAAAAGGAGAGTTCTCCCTCAAATAGTCAACAAAAAAATAGATTTGGCCATTAATCACACTGGTGTTTTTGGAAGCTTGCTGGAAATAAACTGGATATACACTTCCATATGAAAAATGTTAAAGAAATAAATTTGTTCTTTTCTTTATAATAAGTATCTGTATGCACAATTTCCGAACTGCTTTCCCAGGCCACAGGTGACAGGAGCCCTCCCTGTCCCCAAGCATGAGCTCTCTCTGAACCAAGGTGGTGATGCTGGAACTGTATACCACACTAGCTTGGGCACTGTGTACAGTTCTGGTCACCACATTGCAGGACAGATGTGACTGCACTGGAAAGGCTGCAGAGGAGATTCACAAGAAATTAACTGCTGGAGGAACTCAGCAGGTCTTCCTGAAGTTTATTTTTTGCTCCAGATTCCATTCATGTCTCCAGATTTACAAGAATATAGCTTGGATGAGTTAGGGTTGTTTTTTTTTAGATAAAGGAGGATGAGGGGAAATGTAATTAAGGTTAGCAAACATAATTATGGAGAACCTAGATATAGTCAATAGGAAGGACCTACTACTTCACTTAAGGGCAAGAGAATAAAAAAAAAGGGACAAAAAATTCAAGTAACTGGTAGTGTGATCAGAGGGTAAATAAAAAAAATTACCTGGAGGGTTGAGAGAGTCTGGAATTCACTGCATGGAAGGGCAGTGAGGCAGAAACCCTCCCCATGTTTAAACACTGGAACAGCAGGGCTACCCAGTGCTGAAGGTGGGAATATTTGGGCAGCTTCTTTTGATCAGTATATACAAGATGGGTCAAATGGGCTCTTCCCAACCCAATCCCTTTCCTATGACTTATGAATGTCCCCCACTCCTCTCCCCAATCCGTGCTGCAAATTACTATGGTTCCCTGAAAAGACAAGTCCAGGCTGACCCCAGAGCAGCACTGAGGGGGGCAGTATCTTTTGGATATTATCCACTCACCACAGTAGCAGCAGTTTGTACCACCTGCAGGACACACTGCAGCAACTCACCAAGACTTTATACAGCACCTTCCAAACCCACCACCTCTACCAGCTACAAGGACAACAGAGCAAAAACACAGGGAACACTACCCCCTGGGAGTTGACCTCCAAGCCACACACCATCCTGACTTGGGAATATATCGTCGTTCCTTCACTGTCACTGGGTCAAAGCCCTGGAACCCACTCCCTACAGCATTGTGGGTGTACCCACACTTCAATGACTGCAGCGGTTCAAGGCAGCAGTTCACCGCCACCTTCTCATAGGCAACTAGGGACGGGCAATTAAGTGCTGGCTCTGCCTGTGAAGCCCACATCCCTTGAACGAACATAAAAGAAAGATACCACGGCTATTTTCAAGAACAGAGAAGCTAATCCAGTGCACTAACTGATACTTATTCCCCAACCAAATCCTCTGAAACAGATTATCTGGTTGCTATCACATTGCTGATGGTGGGATTGTGTGAAAATTCACTGCTAACTTTCCAAAATGGGCACAGTTCAGAGGTACTTCATTGGCTGGGATGTATTTTTAGGACATAATGAAAGGGATATGAATGATAACACAGAAATAAGTCTTAATTAATCTTTCATTACTAAACATTCTGAATCCAGCCAGATCTGTTTGTCATCTATACTTTCACCTATTTGGGTAGCACATTGGAAATGTCCTTTGTCACAACAAAGTGGAATATTGGTCCTTGCCGGTCAGGTAACACCACTCATTTTCATACAAAATTCGGGATTTAGGGATAAACCTGCCAGATCAGAAGAACTGCAGAGGGGAAAAGATAAGACAGGCCAGATGACAATGTGTTAAGTGGTTTTGAAATAGGCACCTAGTGCTTTAATATGTTTCATCCCATTCCTACCTGTCAATGCTGAGATCGAGTCCACACTGCTCTCTCAGCTGGGGCAGGAGCTCTTCCTTTGACTGACGCACTGTCATGCCTTTAGCAAACACAGCATCGAGGAGAAATTTACAAGGCTGCAATACAAAAGCACATGTACAGGATATGCATTACAATCTTCGATGCAAATACAATTCTGGTTTGAAATTTATTAGAAATAACATGCCTGCCCAGACTAAACTCTTGTTATTATATTTAGTCAGAAATATCCAAAGGTGCTCTCATGTCCTAGAGGAATCAGACCATTGAAATGCATTTATTCAACCAGAATGAGCGAAGTATTTGCTGCCTGCCCCCAGTTATCCAGAGGCATTGATTCAACCACAAAGTAGAAGAGAGGGCAATTATAGACACAGATCGCATTTACAAGAGGACATTAGTGAAGCCAAGGCTTTTATATAAAAATAACAATCCAGCCTCGGCCCTCAGTTCACCATTCATGAGGATTCAGACTTGCACCTTCTTGCTCATTCAGGACCACAGCGGAGCAGCGGCTGCTGTGGTACATCATCCAGGATCGGGTTATAGTGCCATGGTACAGACTGCTCAGCGAAACGTCACTGGGCAGGGGTGGGTAATGTGGCCCCTTGTTATTCTCGCACCAATCTCTGCCTAACTGCAAGTTGACAGTTTTCAATAGCCTGCCCTAATTTTCTGGACAATTTTCTGCCTCTCAATACAGAAGCAGAGGCAGCTCACAAGAAATGCCCAGATCTGCAAGGTTAAGTACATCTGCAAGTTATACCATGAACCATAGCAAGCAATACTCTACAACACTCTCAAGTAACCAGTGACACTGGAATGTTATTTTACCGGGTAAAGTGTGGCTCCCAAATGGAAAATGAAATAGAAAATTGTGAAAATCTTCACTCCTAAAGGAAATGCTTTAGTATTTACACAGAAATTTACCTCGCTTCAATTTTCCATTTTTACTGCCCTAGTGGGAATTTTAAAATGAACCAGCCAAGGATGCATTCACAAGCTTCTGACATTCAGATGTAATCGGTCCCACAGGTTAAATTTCACAGCATTTCAAAGTATTTTAAAACATGGTTTATGAGACGCTTACAAGACCACCAAGTACAACCAGAAGTACCAAGGTATCACCCACAAATCACAACCTTTTCATCTTATCTAAATTTCAAATGGCCAATTAAGTTCACAGTAGAGATAATTAAATCTGTTTCAACGTTTGTACAGTTGCTTTATATCCAAAAAATTAATTCACCTAAATTTGAAGTTGTGCTCAGTGACTGGCAGTCTCCCCTCCTGGTTCTGTGCTCACTCTGCATGTCAGAGGCTTGAGCACAAAATCCAAGGCTGGCAGTTCAAGTGCTTCCTCAGCTTTGTGACTAAGCTTACACAGAAGTAACTAGCCTTACCTCTGGATCATTCACCAGGAGCTGGTACACTTTAACACGATATTCTCCCTTCCGCAGAGCTCTCCCAAGTCGAACGGTTATCTGCAGGTTTGTTTTTAAAGATTGGATTTTGTTATTATCATATTGTTAAAATTATCACACAGTTTAGCAACACTATGACCACTTTGATCACTTTGCACTAAAATATTTTATCCTAATTATGTTCTTTCTTGTAAAAATTGTGCATAATTTATGCCTAATTTATGTTTTTCTTGGGAATACTGCTTATCTGATGCTATGTACCTGTGATGCTGCTGCAGGTAAGTTTTTCATTGCACCTGTGCACACACGGACTTGTGCATCTGACAATAAACTCAACTTTGACTTAGATTCTCAGCCGATCTATGGAGGGAGAGAAACGGAGTTACCACCTCAGGTCAATGATCTTTCAACAGTTCTGAAGGAAAGTTGACCTGAAACATTAATTCTGTGTCTCTCTCCACAGATCCTGTCTGACCTGCTGAGTGTTTCCAGCATTTTCTATTTCACTTCAGGTTTCCTGCAGCTACAGTGTCTCCCTTTTGTCAGAGACACAGACAGATGGATAGAAATATCAAAACAGCAGGAGGGGAGATTTTGTGAGAAATTACCTAATAGAACAGATTAATGTTGAGGTATCACAAAGATCATTACAGACAACAACCTCACGGCTCTCAAAATGTAAAACCAGAGGCAAAGAAAGGCAGTTAGGGAAATGGGAAATGGACCATTTCTTTGCAAATTATTTACAGAAGCGACCTAATTCTGAGTTCTTCAATATTATTTCAAAGTGTCAGAAAAAGAGAGAAGTCAGGAGAGACAGTGTGATGGTGTGCATGCCAGAGAGATAAAGTGTGAGTGCGTGAGAGAGATTGTGTGAGAGAAAGTGGGAGAGAGTGTTAGATAGGGAGAGTGGGTGAGGGAGAATGTAAAATTGTGTGCAAGATAGAAAGAGTATGGGAGAGTAGGTGAGAGTGTGTGTGTGTGTGTGTGTACGATTGAAAGAGAGCATGTGGGAGAGACAGAGATAGAGTGTGAGTGTGTGGGAGAGTGTGTGAGGTAACGTGAGAACATAAGAGAGAGAGAGAGAGAGAGAGAGAGAGAG
>JAUZTB010000033.1:1572310-1583055 GCA_034780895.1 Rhynchobatus australiae | reverse complement strand
CCGCTCCTTCCCCTTGTGCCCCCCCCCCAGCCTTCCCTTCCCCTTGTGCCCAGCCTTCCCTCTCCTTCCCTTTGTGCTTCCCCTTTCTCTGGTCATTTCACTGTCCTCGAATTATTACTGTGGGGATCATCAAATTGTGGGGAGCTGTGGTTGTTCCTGCCCTGGGTTTTGTCAGGATTATCTTGCTCTGTATTTGTAATCCTGTAGTTTTGTGGGTGCTTCTCTCTTTCTTTCTTGCGCTGCCGCGCGCCTCCCCCCTCCCTGGCACATTGTCCCCCTTGTGTCTACCCTGCTACCTCGATGTTTGTAGCCCCTTCTTTGTGCGGCGGACTGTGGTCCTTTGTGGGTGATGTGCCCACCCTGATTCTCGTCGTCTCCTCCCACCACCCTTGGTAGATGGGAAAATAATCCTGCTTTTGACTGCCCTGCGTCATTGTGAGTCGATCAAAGACAAGCCAGATTTTTCCTGCATTTCCTCAGCCCTGGGCGGTGCGGCCATTTTTCCCTTTGTGCGATGTTTTTTTCCTTTGTGTGTTGAACTGGGTGGAGTAAGATGGTGATTCATCATTGAGAAAGATGCAGTGTTAGAACACTAGGCTGACTGTGTTCTCTTCTCTTCTAGGTAACTCGTTTTCCCTACCCTTCCCTTTAATATTCTTCTTTTGGAAGTTTTTCGTTTTGTCAAGCCGCCAAAGTGGAGAGTGTGATTGCAGAAGGGGTTGCTTCTCGTTTCAGGTACTGCGCAGTTCTTCTGCCGTTGTGTGCTCTTAATTTTTTTAATGGCAATTTGTAAGGATGTGGTAGGGCACAATAAATGGTAATATGTAGTGGTGGGTGTTTCAGTACTTTTTAGTTGTACAAGTGTTCTTAAAAATTTTCATTGTCAAATGCTCAATGGTCTTGTGTCTCCGTGGCATTAACACTGCCTTTTTTATTTCTCTACATCTTAAAATGCTTTATACTTGGAATACATTAAATGTGGTCATAATTCTAATAAAAACTGTAGCTGGCTTGCACATAGCGAATTGCCAATGTCTCTAACTGGGGTTAACATACAGAATATAAATGTATTGGCCAGGAAATTGCGATTGTGTCCCCACATTTTTTAAAGGGGATGTAGGACCTTGCTTCCACTGGAATATGGTAAAGTTGTGGTGACACAAGACCCTTAGCCAGAAACATTGTCTATTTCCCTCCACAGCTGCTGCCTGACCTGCTGAGTTCCTCCAGGAGCTTGCTTTTGTGAAGTTTTGATTAAGTTGCTATCATAGTAATGTGGTTGACTTTTGACCATCCATTTGATGGCAAGCCACTTAAATGACAATTGGGTCTAACTTTGCCAGTTATGGTGTCCCTTAAAGTGTTAGATTTTTCAAAAAAAAAGCCTAAGCAGGTGGAGTTTCTGTTAAATCTTTTCGGAAAGATATTGCCTCAGTGCATCACTCCTTCAGCTCTGCACAGAAGTGTCAGTCTGCATCTTTGTGCTGAAGTTGGCATTTGGGCTGTAGACTCGCTGACCACACCATTGCTTGCACGTGATGAGAAACTGTCCACTTTATGGCTATTCCTCTGAATTTTGGGATCTGTGGAAAATTCTTGTGTAGTGTCTCCTCCTGTTTAATTCTAAATACTAGAAGTAGGTATTTGTTACTTTTAAGTCAAGGTCAGGCTTAAGTTCTTGATGGTGCATGCCAATGGTCGACTTGCCTTTATTAGAGAAGAATGGGTTTGCTAGCCTGGTGGGCTCTATTGTTGATAGAAATGTGTACTGTCCACTACTTGTGCTAAGATGTGTATGAGCTTTGGCAGTATTTTAAAGTTGTACAAACATGGGTAGAAATCTAAAAGCATTTTCATATCTTTAGTGCTTCTTCGGGCGGAGGAGGAGGTAGGGGTGCGCCTCAGCACTATCCCAAGACTGCCAGCAACAGGTAACTATTAACTCTTTAAATGTCCTTTGATTGTGTGGCTTTAATTTTGAAATATTAAAGCTTGATCTTGCAATAAGCTTGAGCTAACTGCATTTATATTACTGCAAATGAGTTGTTTTGTTATATGCAAAATTGGAAGTTGTTCTGTGTGGGGGGGGGGCAGGGTGTTAAAACTAGTAGCTACAAATATTGCCATTGATAACTATTTAATGTTACTGCATCCAAAGTACTGTATGTACAAATATCAGAATGTAATTGATAATTTTGCACCTTCACTGCACTGAAGCTACTAGGCAGAACAATCTAGTCAAGTGATGTGGGCCCAGCTAGTACTTTAGACATGTGCACTGGTTATTGTAGCAGAAGGAAACCATTAAGATGCATACTAAAGTCCTTACTTTCTCAGTTCATATACAGTTACTATTGAAACAATTCCATTACTTTTCACAGCACATAATGGGGCTTGTATGCCTCATTGGGTTATAGGGGCCAAGAGTGATAACGTCTTCATTGTGGCTAACTAGCAATCGGCATTGGGGATTTAATCTGGGTTGGTACTTCGTGGTTATTGAATCTGACTGCCCCAAAGGAGCTATTACAACTGTAATGTTGACACTGAACGTTATATAGATCAGTGGTGATGAATTGTTTTGATCAATTGCTAATAAACCTTGTTCCTATCTCTCAACAGCTGGTTCCTGGGGGGGGTCCCCCCCCACCCAGGGCCTAGCGTTCAGAGATGGGTTCCTTCATTAAAGCACTAAACGAGATGTCAACTCCTTGAATGAGAAAGAACGACAAGATGGAATCTTCAGGAAAGTCAGAGGGTAAGTTTACTAAACTGTTAATTTCATAATGGTGCATGTTTGTTGTGTGTTATTTAACTTGAAATTGTGTTAACTTTCTAAAATTGAGGGCCCTTTATTTTGTGTATGTGATGGGCTCCTTGTCATTGTTTTAGTTTTTGAATCTAGCCTTTTTAATTGCTTGAATTTAAATCTTCCAGCTACCATTGTGCCACTTGAAATTGCCTCTGCATTAGTGGTTCAGAGCTCCAATAACTAAACTGCCGTGCCCTGTTCTAGTTGCTGTTATGAGGGAGCTCTATTCACAATTGAGGCTCTGTCAAATGTTAGCTTATGGCAATGATGAGTGCAAGGCATGGTTGATATGTTGATCCACTTTATCAAATCTAAGTAATTACACTTGCTCTGTCTAATCAATTCTTATAACACTTACCATGAAGCTTAAGTGTCCTTCAATTTGATGGAGCCCATAACCAACACAGTAGATTTGTACTGCCTCCTCTGGCAGCTCATTCCATATACCCACCACTCTCTGGAAAAACCTGCCCCTTAAACCTGCTCCTTAAATCTTTCCTCCCTCACCTTAAACCTGTACTTCTAGACTCCCTACCTTGTGGAAAAAGACCATCTACCCTATCAATGCCCCTCATAATTTTATACGGTCACCCTTCAGGACTCCATTATGAGAAACAACTTTCAACTGCCACCCTCTACTTCCTACCTCCTGAGCCAGTTTTGAATCCACCTAACTAGTTCTCTAGATTCAGACCAGCCTGCTGTATCGGACCTTGTCGAAGGTCGTATGAATCTTACTTGCACCCTCTCTTTAGCTTAATCGCATCCTTCCTATATAGACCTCTACACACATGCTGCCTAGCCCATGATTTCTACAATGTATAACGAAGTCCCAGCTCCACACTCAATACCTCAGTGATGAAGGTGACTATACCATGTGCTGTCTTCACCATCCTGTCTGTTGCCACCTTCAGGGAACCATGTACTAGTACCCTAAGGTATCTGTTCTACAACAACCTCCAGGCCTTGTCAATCACTGTATGTCCTGCCTGGTTTAACTTTCCAAAATGATTACATTTGTCTGAGTTAAATTCCATCACTTCCCCTGCTGATATAGGTACCACTGTATCCTTGGACAGCCTTTTTTGGTGCCCATTATACCACTAATTTTGGTGTCAACTGCAAGCTACTAATCATGCCATCTACATTCTCTCCCAAGTTATTATGTATGACGAACAATAAAGGCCCCTACACCAATCCCTGCTGCTCGTCACTGGTTGCTACCCTCCTCTACTCCTGATCCAATTTGCTATCTTGCCTTGGATCCCTTGTGGGATCTTGTCAAAGGCCATACTTCAGTCCATGTAGACAATGTCTACTGGCCTGCCTGGTCAATCCTTTGCGTTACCACTTCAAATAAAACTTAAATCTGTGAGACACGATTTCTCACGCTGACAATCCCTGATCAGTCTGCCTTTACAAATTCATGTTGATCCTGTCCCTCTGGATCCCTTCCAGTAACTTTCCCACCACTGATGTCAGGCTCAATGGCCTGCTCAAGACCACCAACACTGCCTGCTCTGTAATGTGCTTTCTTTCCTGCGTTTACCAGCTTCAGTGGTAAATACAGATGAGCAGCATTCATTTAAGACCTCCCATCTCCTGTGGCTCCACACATAGATCTCCTCACTAATCCTTAAAGGGACTTACTGTCTCCCTAGTTGTCCTTTTTATCTAAATATACTCGTTTGGGATTTGGGACTCTTTTTCTTATCTGCTTATGTTCTGAAATCTGCCATCCTTGGTTTGGCCAATGTGATGTTTACACAAATGTTTAACTCGACTTCTGAAATTGCCTTGTAAATTACTGTTTTATGGGAATTGGTTATCAGTAATGTCATCTTGCCAGTGATGGCAGTGTTGGGACTTGTCCTGTGTATGAATATTCAGTTTGATTTGGCCACATTTTATCACTTGCCAAAGCCAACTTCAGACTAAGTGGTTACCTATCTTGCATTTGTATCCTTTATTTCCCCAAATTCCTGGCATTGTTCACATTCTGTTTTGGGATCACTAAGTGGACACTGCTCAGTGGGTCATTATCCTGGGATTTTGTGCTTAGTGGTTACCAGCTTGACAATGCAAAATCTGGTTTTCCTTGAGAGCTTCTCAAACTGGCATCTATCTTTTCTAGCTGTAAAGTGGGATGAACTTAAATTGACGTAATCATAATTTTAAATTGTTCTTATAAGCAATATTGCCATAGTTGTATTCTACTTAAGTCTCTGGTTAAGCTGAGAGAATCTTCTAGTTCTTCTCCATCAGCGTGAATTACTCTGAGCTGTCATGCATAAGCCTTGACTGCAATTTGATGGGATATGTCCTTGTGACAGATTAGCAGTCAGGCATGCTTTTAACAGATGATTTGGATAATGGCTGTGGAAAGAGTGACATTGTGTGTCTTCCAGACATGCTCTGCAGCTAGCGAATTTTGAAGTGTTTGCCTTTAACTAAATTTAAGCCCCTCAAACTTCAGAAATGGAGGTGTAGAATTAAGAAATCTTAAAATGGAGCTCTTGAGTTAGTTAAATCTGATCCTTTCAGCTACATGCTCAACTGCACTGGAGATGACATAATTTGGTTCCATTTATTAGGATATGCAGTCATCTATAAATGTTAATTTGTGACTGGTGGCTGTAAGGACTTGACTGTCTTGTTCTCTGGTTTGTAGCTGAATTTGCATGTTTTGTCAAGACGTGGGTTACAGTGCCGCAGCCTATTTTCACTGCCTGAATATTCACTTGTTAAATCTCCCATGTTGCCATGACATGATAAATAAGCACAGTCTGCTGCTAATTTAAATGAATCTTGTTATATCTGTGGTATGCTAGTGGACTTGAGCTTTGTACTCTTTAATCTGGGTTGGGTACAATGCAGGGTAGCCTTGGCTTCCAAGGAAATGAAGGAAAGTAATGCATAGTTGGTTCATTAGATCACTTAATAGTGATTGGCTGACCTGTTAAACTCTACTTGTTTAATTTGTTTTGGAACTTGAATATCATGTTAATGGCAATCATAAACTTAATATGGTCAATTTTGAGTATGCTTTCCTTTGAAGAGTCAGAAGCAACCAGACATGATTTGAAAATTGTGCATTGCATTTTCAAGGAAGTATATTCAAGCATACAACTGAAGGGAGTGCCTGATATGGTTCTCTTCCCCATTTTTGAACACTATGCTTGATGTTATGGATACTGAAGATTGGTAAATTGTTTATCCACTTGTGTTTAAGGTGCTTGCCATTTGGTTTTGCTTTTGTGTTATATCACTTTATAGCCTGCAATTGCAATACTGTAATTTGTCATTGTGCCTCATGATTATGACTTGCTGCTTTAAATGGTTATCATACAGCACAGAAACCAGCCCTTCAGCCCACCACGTCCGTGCCAAACTTTTTCTCCCCATCTGCATTAGGACTGTCATGTTATGCATTGTCTATTTCTAAGTGCCTCTTAAATGTAGTAATTGTATCTTGATTCCTCAACCCCTCAATACTTAAAAAAAACTTACTCCTCAGATCACCTTTAAAGTACTTTCTTGCCTTAAACCTATGCCCTCTAGTTTATAATGCCCTTATAGTCATACGGCACTGGAATGGGCCCTTTGGCCCAACTGGACCAAGGTGCCCATCTAAGCTAGTTCCATTTGCCCATGTCCCTTTAAACTTTCCTGCCCATGTACCTGCCTCAACCACTTCCTCTGGCAGCTTGTTCCATTTACTCCCCACCCTCTGCGTGGAAAAAAGTTGCCCCTCAAGTTCATATCAAACCTTCCCCGTTCCTTTAAACCGTGTCTAGTGTTTGATTTCCTTTCCCTGGCGGGGAAAAGACTGCATTCACCCTATGTCCCTCATGATTTTATATGCCTCAATATCACCCCTCATTCTCCTATGCCCCAGTGGGGGGGGGGGAAATGTCCCAGCTTGCTCAACCTTTCTCCATAATTCAGGCCCTCGAGTTCTAGCAGCATCCTCATAGATCTCCTCTATACTCTTTCCAACGTAATGGCATCTTTCCTATAAAACAGGGTGACCAAAACTGAACAGGATAGTCCAAATATGGCTTCACCAAATCTTGTACATAACAAGATGTTGCAACGTAACATCCCAACCATCTCAATACCCTGACTGAAGGCCAGTGTGTCAAAAGCACCTTCACCACCCTGTCTACCTGCAATGCTACTTTAAGGGAATCATGTACTTGTACTCATAGGTCCCTCTGTTCTACAACACTCCTCAGTTGACAGCCTTAGCATCAACTCAATGTCCTACCCTGGTTTGTTCACTCAAAATGTAACACTTCACACTTATCTGAATTAAACTCCATTTGCCATTCCTTGGCCCACTTACCCAGCTGATCAAGATCCCTCTAAATCCTGATAACCATATTTGCTGTCAATGAGAGCCACCTATTTTAGTGTCATCTGCAAACTTACTAACAGTTTCTTGTACAATTTCATCAAATCATTGATGTAGATGACAAATACCAATGGTTCTAGCAACCAACCCCTGTGGAACATCACTAGTCACAGACCTCCAATCTGGAAAACAATCTTCCACCATCACCCTCTGCTTCTTACCATCAAGCAAATTCTGTATTCAATTAGCTAGCTGTACCTGGATCCCATGCAATCTGACTTTCCATAGCAACTTACCATGAGGAACCTTATCAAACTAAAGTTCATATAGACTATGTCTACTATCCTGTCCTCATCAACCTATGTTACTGTTCACGATCTTCAACACACAAAGCTGTGCTGAATCCCTAATCAACTTGCTTTTCCCAACTGCTTGTATGTATTCCTTGAGATTAAGTAACTTGCCTACCACCAGTGTTAGGCTTATTGGTCTATAGTTTCCAGGTTTGTCTTTGAAGTCCTTCTTAACCAGTGGGAAAAAATTCTGTCTACCCTATCAATGCCTCTCAATCTTGTATGCCTCTGTTAGGTCAATCCTTGGCCTGTTTTTCTCCAGGGCAAAGAAGCCCACTGTATACAATCTTAAGGTCCTCCAATCCCGGCAGCATCCTGGTGAATCTTCTTTGCACTCTGCAGTCACCATCTTCCTATGGTGTGACATCTAGAATTGCACACAATATTGCAAGTGTGGCCTAAACCAGTGTTTTGTGAAGTTGTAATATAACCTGCAACTCTTTATTATTATTGTTCATTCTTGATAACACTCTTTAAAACAAGTGGCTAGCTTTGGTATTGACAATGGTGGGTAGAATTAGCAGCATGCATTCATTCAAACTTATTCTAGGTGCTCAATCAATGATAGGCTTCTTCACATTTTATCGTCTATTCCTTATCTAATGCAGAATTGCATCCTTTTTGTTCTTGGTTTAAAAGCTGTGTTTCAAAGTTAGTGGTTACTTTAGGATTCTAAAGTTTTGTAGAATAGCTTCAACGCTTGGAAACTAGTCTTGGTGTTCTGGGGAAGGATCTACCCTTCAAGCAGTGTCTTGATTGGCTATCATCTCAAATTTACTCACTTTGGGTGGATTAATGCTTTGAAAGTTCTTGTAAAATGGAATCTCTAAGTTGAATTTAAATACATTAATCATCTGATTCCACTTGCAGCATTTTGAACAAGCTTACTCCAGAGAAGTTTGACAAGCTATGCCTTGAGCTCCTCAATGTGGGTGTAGACTCAAAACTGGTCCTAAAAGGGATCATTTTACTGGTGAGTTGCTTTTGAGTTCAAAAATAGCTTGACTGCTAATCACAGATTAATTGCTTAAAAGTTTTACAAAAATTGGGCCATTCAGCCTTGCTTATCTATACAGGTATTTATCCTCTACCAGTCTCTTGTTCTCCATCTTGTCCTACCAAATGTTTTGCATTCTTCCTCCTTTCTGGATTCCACTGCATGCTTCTGTTTGCGTCATCTACTTCATGTGGCAATGAGTTCAGCATTCGTTTTTGCTTTCTAGGTCTAAAATCTCCTGTCATTAAGCATCTATGTGCCTCGTGTACAAGTGTTGAGCAGATTTAATGAGCATAAACTCTTGCTCACACAGTGATTTTCCTGCCTTAACTACCGTGGTTTTGCTGCTGGTCTAGGAATGGCTCTAGTCTTTGCATGATGAATGATGGAAAACTTTTGATTACTATGCCCAACGCTAAGAATATCTGTAGCTTTGATTTGGAATCTTTCTCTGCTATAGATAGTAGACAAAGCCCTTGAAGAGCCCAAGTATAGCTCACTGTATGCTCAGTTATGCCTGCGTCTAGCAGAGGATGCTCCTAACTTTGATGGCCCAGCTCCAGAGGGTTTGCTGCAACCACACAAGCACAGTACGGTAAGCACAATCTACTGAACTGATTCTGATGCTGTTGGTTTATGTCTGCACATTGCCGATTAGTTGCATTAGATCTTGTTTCTAAAAGTTACTTAACCTTTTTTCCAGACATTCAGACGCCTTTTGATTTCGAAACTTCAAGATGAATTTGAAAACCGTACCAGAAATGTCGACGGTGGGTGCAATTTAAAATGCTTGCTCTCTAATGCAAGAGTGAATCCTTTTAATAAAACTTTTTTTTTTGTATTTAGTCTATGACAAGCATGATGGCCCCCTCTCAAATGAAGAGGAAGAGCAGCGGGCTATTGCCAAGATCAAAATGCTGGGCAACATCAAATTCATTGGAGAGCTTGGCAAACTTGATCTTATCCACGAATCTATCCTTCATAAGTGCATCAAAACAGTAAGTCTTTGGCTTGTAGGGTGTCTATGTTGTGGTTTCTTTAGAGCTCGGTTTAAGCTATGAACCAACTTGCTTTCAGAGCTTTTATTATAACCTTTGGGAGGTGGGGGAGGAATTCTGGCATGAGAAACATCAGAAGGAGCAGTGTCTGAGGCTTTGATGGAAGCTGAGATAGGATGTTGCAGCAAAGATGGAAGGTAAATGCTAGAACATGTATTGATTAAAAGATTTGAAAGTGGAACCTTTTCAAAGGGTGCTGCCCAGATGGTCTATCTTTTTCCCACGATAGAAATATCAAATACTACAAGGCATAGCTTTACGCTGATGGGGGAAGTTTGAAAGAGATGTGCAGGGCAGGCTTTTCTTTTTGAGTGGTAAGTGCCTGGAATGTGCCACCAGGGGTTGTGGCAGGTAGGATAGAAACATTCGAGGCGGACACATGCCTGAGCATGCAGGGAGGAGTGGATGGATGTGGCTCATGTGCAGGTGGATGGGATTAGTTCAATTTGGCATTATGGATAGCACAGACCTTGTGGGCTGAAGGGCCTGTTCCATAGAACAATACAGGCCCTTCGGCCCACCATGTTGTGCCAACCTTCAAACCACACCTGAGACTATCTAACCCTTTCCTCTTTCCCCCCCATAGCCCTCATCTTAAATTCTTCCATATACACCACCACCCCAGGCAGCACATTCCATGCACCAACCACTCTGGGTGAAAAACCTCCATCTCTTGAACTTCCCACCCATTACTTTAAAGCCACATCTTCTTGTATTGGGCATTAGTGTTCTGGGAAAGAGGCGCTGGCTGTCCACTCTATTCCTCTTAACATTTTGTACACCTCTATCATGTTGCCTCTTATCCTCCCCCTCTCCAGTGAGTAAAGCCCTAGCTCCCTTAGTCTCTCCTCATAATCCATACTCTCTAATTCAGGCATCATCCTGGGAAATCTCCTCTGCACCCTTTTCAATGCCTCCACATCCTTTTTATAATGAGGTTCCTCTATTATGCTTTTTCATGTTCTATATTTACTTTTAGCCTGAATTGGTACCAAGTAAGAATAATTGGCTTTACAGATAAATTGTCAAAGGGCTGTGGAAAAGATGAAATTACTCTGTAAAGGTCCAAGTAGATTTTCCTCCATTTTGCTTTCTTCACTTGAAAAGACTTCAGAGCTAAAACACTGCCACTTATATCACTTGGATCAGCAGCGTAGACCTCCCTGTG
>JAUZTB010000033.1:785994-798176 GCA_034780895.1 Rhynchobatus australiae | reverse complement strand
TAGATAACCATACAATAAAATATAGAAAAAACAAAGTCCAACGATCTCTTAGTTAATGAAGAGAGTATAAAAGAAAGAAGAAAGGTTTATTATGTACATCAACAAAAAAGTTTCAATAAGATCTCCTCTCATTCTTCTAAATTCGAGAGAACACCGTCCCCATCTGCTCAATCTTTTGATGTAGAGCAAACCTACCATCCCTGAAACTAGTCTGGTAAATCTTCACACTGCTGCCTCCATGGCAGGTATATCTACATTTGACTAAGGAGACCAAGCTATGCAAATCCCAGGTGCAGTCTCACCGAGGTGCTATAAAAATGCAATAACACTTCCTTCCTCTTGCATTTTGTAATAAAGGCTCACATATCACTTGCTCTTTTAATGGCTTGCTACACCTGTTGTCCTTCAGTGATTTGTGGTCAAACTTACGTAACAGAAAAATAAATTAATTATTAGGTAAGATTGGATAGTCTATGGCTTTTAGTTTTGCAACAGAGGTGGTAACTTAATTGAGGTATATTAAATTATAGGAGCCTAAATAAAGTTAATGGGAAGGACTGTTTCCTATAACAAAGTAATCAGAAGAAGACAAAGTGATTGGTAGAAGGGTTAGAGGGACAATGGGGAAAAGATTATTTCATGCAGAGTGTGGTGGGGTCCGAAACTCAATAGCAACTCTTGAGTTCAGCAGAAGGGACCAACTCCCTGCATTTCTCCAGCACTTATGGAGAGGAATCCACCAGCTGAGCCTTGGGTTAAACCTAGTGCAGGTGCTGGACTCCATCCATTTCAGTGGAGAAGAGTAGCTGCATGGGAGACTGGCAAGCTTCAGGTAACTTTAACTTTTGATTGATTTAATTGTTTTTGTTTGAATTTTAATTATGAAATGGTTTAAAAGTTTAAGTGCTTATTTTTTTTAAATGTTTTTCAACATTTCTAATGTCAGACATTCACAAACATCCAAACTGACTGACAGTTTGGATAGGTGTCTGTACTTGGGGATATGGCTTCCCCCACTGCCAGGTTTTTTCAGTAGGCTAGGCTTGTTCAGACCTTGCCATGTGGTGCTGATTACAATTTAAAAGCTCTGCTGTGCACGGAGCCTTGCTGACCAGGTCACAACTAGCTTTATTGTTGAAGTTGCTACTTGAAGATCATCTCATGTTAAGTGCATATTTACCAGGTAGAAGTTCTGGCTGTTAACTCCTTGTGTATTTCGTGTTACCGTGGTTTGTAATTACATTTCTGTATAGCACCTTGGGAATTGGCTTTACTATATTAACAATGCCTTATAAATGCAGGCTGTTGTTAGTTTGCTTGCACTGTTGTACCCCATTGCAATTCAAAGTTGATTAATGGGAATGTCATTAATCTTCTAAAAACCTTTTTTTCATTGCAACTTTGAAGATGACGACGAGGCTGATGGTGCTGCAGTGGACACTGAGAAGCCTGGCTCTGGAGAGAAGTGGGCAAGTGGCTCTGATGAGGAGAGTGAGAATTGCCCAATCTGTCTGAATGCTTTCCGGGATCAGGCTATTGGAACTCCAGAGAGCTGTGTGCATTACTTCTGCCTTGATTGCATCCTTGAATGGGCAAAGGTGAGTGCTCTGAGCCAGGCAGTATCGTCTGTGGAACTTTTATTAAATTTATGATCTTTAAAACCCATAAGTAATGATTGATAGACATCACCCTCTGCTCCCTCCAGTCTATCTCACACAACTACAACACCCTCCCTAGCCCAGGTGAGCCCTTAAGATAAGATATCTTTATTAGTCACATGTACATCGAAACATATGATGAAATGCATCTTTTGCGTAGCGTGTTCCGGGGGCAGCCCGCAAGTGTCTCCATTATTCTGGTGCCAACATAGCACGCCCACAACTTCCTAACCCACACATCTTTGGAATGTGGGAGGAAACCGCAGCACCCGGAGGAAACCCACGCAATCATGGGGAGAACGTACAAACTCCTTACAGACAGCGGCCAGAATTGAACCTGGGTCGCTGGTGCTGTAAAGTGTTATGCTAACTTGATCACTTTGGAGCAAGAAAAAATGAAACAAAAATGCAGGATCATTGTGGGGGATTAAAACCTGGAAATTTCTCTCTCCCTTTAGACAACTAAAGTTAGTCCAGGAAGTTATAATTGCTAAATCTCCCAGCTTTTGAAAGAGGTGAAATTTAGCCATCCAGAAATGGCTTCAGCTCTCACTGGGAGGAAATCAGTGAGTCACACACCCATAGAACCCACCTGCCAGTCCTCCCTCACAACTTAACTGCAATAATCAGCACAGTCTTCACTTCATTATTTTATCAGCCCTCAGTCTATGCTTTTCTAAAGACTAATAACTAAAGATAATCAGTTGTTTCAGAATCATGGTAACTAACATGCTTTATACTGGGAATTAATTTAACAGCCATCCTGTGTACCCTTTCTAAGTCTTAACCCATTTGAACCTAGGCTTAACCCAGATATTAGATAAGGTTAAAATCCTACATTCCAGCTTGTATTCAATTATCATTTGATTGTCACCAAATCCCTTTCTCTCTCAGTATTGACACAGATTTGAATGGATCCCTGACCTGATCACTCTTCAGAAGATCTTCCATTTCAGTGAAAACTGAAGACAAAAGACCCACAGATACACAGACATGTCATTTAGCCCATTGTGTTTATGCAAACTCTGAGATACCCAGTTGTTCCCATTCCCCCGCTCTTTCTGTGTAATCTTGCAAAATTTTCCCTTTTCAAATATCTATCCTACTCGCTTATGAAAGTTTTTGTGGAATTTGCTTCCCCGGTCTGTACTATTTATAGTTCATATTAGTGAATGGGATGAAAGGGTCCAATGTACGGCAACTAAATTTGCTGATGGAACTGAGGTAGGTTAGCAAATTGTGAAGAGGACCCAAACAGGCTGCGAGGGGATGTGGATAGGTTAAGTGAGCAGGTGAGAAGTTTGCAGATGGTGTATAATGTGGGAAAATATGAGGTTTGGAAGAATGAAAAAACAATGTGCTATTTAAATGGAGTGAGTCTGCAAAATGTTGAGGTCCAAAGGAATCTGGGGTCCTAGAAGATTGGTGTGTGGATATAGCAGGTAATTAGAAGGTTCATGGACTTTTGGCCTTTATTGCAAGGGCTAAAGAGTTTAAAATGGGGAAGTTCTGATACATCTTTACAGGCTGCAGGTGAGAGTGCACATGGATACTGTTTACAGTTTCCATATATAAGGATATATTGGAGACAATGCAGAAATGATCCATTGGGTTGAAGGGGTTGCTGTAAGAAGAAAAATTGGGCACATTAGTCATTAGAACTTTAAGAAAATGAGAGGTGATTTTATTGAAACGTTAGATTCTGAAGAGGATTGACGGGGTTACTGTTCCTGCTTAAAACTGAAGTGAGAAGGAATTTTTCTCTCCAATTGTTGTGACAGTTTGGAACTCTCTACTGAAGAGAGCTGTGGAGACCTGAAGTCAGTGAGCATATTCACCAACATTTGAACTACAGGAGAGTCCGGGGCTGTGGAGAGAGGGTGGGGAAGTGCTGTTGATGCCAAGGTTGGAGCAGCCATGAATGGTGGAGCATGCTCGAGGGGCTGAGATGCCTCCTCCTGATCCTGTTTTTCTATTCTTTGAGCAAGTGCATCCTGGATTGATTAACTTAATAAAACTTTCCTCTCTGTAATTTTTTTTGCCAGTGATTTTAAATCTGCATCCTCTTATAGTTTACTCTCCTGCTAGTGAATCTAGATTCTCCATACCTACTTCAACAAAATCCTTTTTTATTCTGACCACATCTGTTAAATGCACTTAATCTTCTCTGACCTATGGAAAATAACCCCAGCTGCTCCAGTCTTTCCACATAATAGAAGCCCCTTATCCCTGGAACTGTTCCAGGAAATCGCTGCTCCAGATTCTATACGTCCTTAGTGATAAGTGTTGTCTGAGTGCTGCAACTGGGGTTCAGTCAGTAATTTCCCCTCAAGTTACATACCATCCCAGCTTGGAAATATATTGCCGTTCCTCCATCCTCTCTGAGACCAAGTCCTGGAATTCCCTCCCCACAATTAAGACTTCAGTAGTTCAAGAAAGTGGCTCACCAACACCTGCTCAAGAAAGATTAGGGATGTTTGCTAGGGTTGCCCAGGTCCCACGCATGAATCAAATCTTCTGTCACTTTCAAAGGTTTGTGTACCTTCACTTCTGCACTCCCAACCCCCACTGCATCTGTGCATCATCATTAGATTTCATTTGTATAACCTCTCCACATTCTTCTTAGCAAAACATATCATTTCACTCTATGCATCAGGTTTCATCTGACATGTTCATTCATTTCATTACCTGTCCACCTCCTCCTGAGGTTTTTTTTTTACTTTCCTCCATCTTTTGAGTTTTGGATCCACAGACTATGAAATTTTCCCCTCAGTACCCAGATCCAGGTCATTGACATACATCAGAAATATCAGTAGTTCCATGTCTGACACCAGGGCTACATCACTTTTTCTTTTTTTTAGTCTGTTTTCACCTTCTATTCTTCTGTAGGCAAGTGCTGAAGGATTGGTTTTGTTGATGTAAGGTAGTCTCTTGCTTCATAAAGTAAGCTTTGATTTATTTTCCTTTGTGCAAGTACAAGATTTTTAAGCATTATTAAATTAGACAGAGAAAAGGCTTTTTTTGGGCTGGACAGTGGGTGTGTGGAATGTGGTCCAAGAGAAGAGGTATTCCATGTTCCCCAGAAACCTGAATCGATAACTATTGACAGCTTGGCTTTTTTCTCCAGTGATGGTACTCCAATGTATTTGTGCTCAAGTGATGGGATGTTTGTACTTTGTTGGGTGTAAAGAGTTTTGGGACATCCTGAGGTGGTGACAGGTGCTGTAGAAATATGAGTCTGTCTTTATTTGCTCCCAGATGCAGAGGCACAGGTATTGCTGAACAGGTTCTTGGAAGCCACTTGCCACCTCGGATAAAAACCTAAGAAGCTGAGTTGTAAAATTACAAAGCAGATTGATTGATGTCAGCTTCACCAAGTGAAAGGAAATGTCCTGATGGGTTTTAAAATTTATTTCTCCAACAGAATGCCAATTCATGCCCTGTAGATCGAATAACTTTCAAGCACATCTGTGTTCGTACACATTTCGGGGGGACGGTTTTAAAGAAGGTGAGTTGGTATGCAAACTGTTCCTTGCAATGATACACACAAATAAAGAAGCCATTTATATATTTACTTGTTCAATTCTGCTTGGTAAGGTTGCTGATTGTCAGGGTGGGTGTAGGGGTGGTGTTGGGGCAGCCATTCTCTGGAACTTGGCACCAGTGTGTGATTCTGCGTTAAAGTCAGGAGAGCCTTAGGGGATCCTGCCCCGACCAGGCATTGTGTGTACACATCTCTGCCTAACACACATTTAGCATTACAACCTGGGAGAACAGATTGCCTTTGTTGAAATGGTATGTTAGTTTACATATACAAATGAATCTGACACACCTCCCTATCCTATGCCTCTCTTCTCCCCCCAGCCCCCCAATAACCCATCCCCCAAACCCTTTGAGAGTTGAAATGTGTGGTCCCATTGAGTCACATGACAAAGTGGATATCCTTAGATTATCAAGTACTTAAGTGCTAACAGTTTAAATTCCTTTTGCAGCTTCCAGTGCAGAACCCTAATAAAGACAATGAAGAGGGGCAAGAGGACGTGACAAACTGTGAGGTGTGTGGACGAAGTGACCGGGAAGATAGCCTTCTCCTCTGTGATGGTTGTGATGCGGGGTATGTAAACGGATGGATGCGGCGGTAATTTAACACTGTGGAGACATTGGCATTCTGATGTCTGATCTAATGTTTATCCAAAGACTCGCACTGTTGGAAGGAACGTTTTCAGATTCTGGCCCTGGGAACTATTTCCCTCATTGTTCTCTGATCTTTTGCTTTGTCTGTGGGCAGCATTGCTTCTGCTTCAGGAAGTGGACAAGTCAGAGGACAGTTGTCTAAAAGTTCTTGTCTATAAGTCACTCCAGAAATAATAGGCTTCAGAAACATTTATTGTTGAAGTTCCCAAAGTATTAAGTGCAAAGTGATAATTACTATTTGATAATAATTACCGACACTTAAACGCTCCATTACCTTAGAGTTGATATCCCGGCTCTTAGAGTTGAGGCTGAAGGCTCATAGCTGCTGAACCCACATTGACATATAAGGCCTCTCCCATCCTTTAATCCTAATCTGTCTATTCTTGCCCTCCCGAGAATCTATCATGCCATACCTTATTCAGTTAGCTATTTTGTCTTATGGATAACTGCATTGTTCACAATAATAACTCCTCAAATAATTTCATAATTTTCAATAGAATATTAGAACAGCAAATCAGCGGTAAATCCAAGTCTGAGCTGCATTTGATAACACCAAGAGTTACCCACATCAGAAAAGCAGCAATTAAAGCACAAATTTATGAAGTCTTCAACTAACATTATCTTGACTAAACTGAAATCATCTCATCTAGAGACAGTTGCACTGAGGTTAGTGAATATGGGACTCTATAGGTTTCATCACTGGACCTTGGAGGATGTCTCCCGGTAGCATGTAGAGATATCATTGGGACCAGATCCTTGGACCCTTGTAGTTGAAATCATAAAGGCAACAGTGTGTCTGGTTAGTTCTGTTTCCTGTTGACCAGCTGTTCATTGAAATCCCATTAATGTGCAAATCTCCCAATATTCTAATCCCTTACAAACACCACAAGCGTGTATCTTCAACAGATTACCCTGGTGTACCAGGGGACACAATGAAAATGGAGGAAGAGGGGCTGCAGTGGAAGCCAAGTGGCTGAAACCTTAACCTGCAGCACTGCACAGAAGGCCCATGCCCTCTCATCACATTGTTTTTAGTTTCAAATGCTGACGCTGATCTTGACTTCAAGTCATCACGGCAAGAAGGGAAGTTTATGGCTAAATTAGGCATGCACACAGTTTCTAATCGATAATTGGTTGATTGCCATTGTGTTGCACAAAGTTGAGACCAGTGCAGTCTTATTTTGAGGTGGGGTGGTAGTAATTTATCCTCAAATGTACTCACTTCAAACATTGCACTCTGTCCTGTATAAGTTTGTCATTATAAGTTTGTCTGGCCACATTTATAAAGGAAGCTGCCCTGTAAACTAGTCCTCCTGTCACTACACTATGCAACTGGTGATTGCAGTTGGGTGGCTATGGGGAGTGAAGAGTCTGATATAGTAGACATCTTCTTGAAGTCCAGAATGACTTGCTTCCAATTTGGTTCTGTTAGTTCTGAAGTGGCTGATAGGTCAATTTGATTTCCACAGACTCTGCCCCAGGTGAGGCAGGTGGAACTTGAGGGGTGGGTGGTTTGTTTGGGATATTGAGTGCCCTCTCCACTGTTTGTGCTTCGCCTCTGTGTCTCCCATCTTAGAGACTTGAGGGGCTCAGAACCTCCTGCTGCATGCTCCTCCTCCACTTTGAGCAGTCCTGGGCCAGAGATTCCCAAGAGTTGGTGTGAATGTTATATTTTTTCAAGGAGCCTTTGAAAAACATACAAAGTGTTCTCTGTCTTCCTGGAAAATTTTGCCACAGCAGAACTTGGAATAGAGTACTTGTTTGGGGAGTCAGGATTCAGGCATGCAGACTACATGGCTCATCAGAGCTGAGTCGGCAAAATTAGAGCTTTGATCCTGGGGATATTTGCCTGGGAGAGGCTGTTGATGATGGTTTGCCCATACAATTGATGGATTTCGAGGATTTTGCAGGGACAGCTTTGTCCCTGTCCCGGAGATGGACACTGCTTCTTTGAGTTTTGTGCTGTGTTTGAGGTTTTGTTCTTCAGTCACACTTTCCCTCAGTCAGCTGAAAGCTGTGCTGGCACACTGGAGTGTGCACATATGTAAGTGTTGTATGCATGCAGAAGATCAATGATTGCTTTTGAGTTCTCATGTTTCTGAGGTGGAGAAGGTTGAGCAATTTCCGATTCATCCTGACAATTAACTCCACTGGTTAATGTCAAAGAGCCATAGAGTCATACCGCATAAGGCCCTTCGGCTCAACTGATCCATGCCAACCAAGATGCCTGTCTAAGCTAGTTCTGTTTGCCCATGTTTGGCCCATAACCTTCTAAACCTTTCCCATCCATGTACCTGTTCAACTCTCTTTTAAAAGTTGTTACTGTATCTGCCTCAACCACTTCCTCTGGCAACTCATTCCACACCAACCTTCATGCAAAAAAGTTATCCCTCAAGTTCATATTAAATCTCTCCCCTCTCACCTTCAACCTGTGCCTTCTAGTTCTTAATTCCCCAACCCTGGAAAAAAGACTGACTGCATTAACCCCGTATATGTCCCTTATGATTTTCTACACCTTTATAAGATCACCTCTATGTCTCCTATGCTCCAAAGTCCTAGCTTGTCCAATCTCTCCCTATAACTGAGTCCCTCAAGTTCTGGCAACATCCTTGTAAATCTTTTCTATACTTTTTCCAGTTTAGTAACATCTTTGCTCTATCAGGGCAACCATAACTGAACACAGTATTCCAAATGCAGCCTAACCAGCGTTTTGTACAAATGCACCATGACCTCTCAACTTTTAAACTCAGTGCCCTGACTGATGAAGGCCCGTGTGCCAAAACCCTTCACCACCCGATCTACCTATGACTCCACAGTCAGTGACCCATGTACTCCAAGGTCCCTCTGTTCTGCAACACTCTCCAGGGTCCTGTCCCATTCAGTGTGAAAGTCCTACCTGGATTGACTTTCCAAAATGCAACATCTTGCACTTATCTGAATTAGATCCCCTTGTAATTTTTGATAACTTTCTTTTCTGTCCACTGTACCACCTATTTTAGTGTCATCTGCCTTGTACATTCCTATCCAAATCATTGATATGGATGACCAACCACAATGGGCCCAGCACTGGTCATGGGCCTCCGGTCTGAGAAACAACCTTCCACCATCACCCTCTGCTTCCTACCATCAAGCCAATTGTATATCCAGTTAGTCATGTCTCCCTGGATTCCATCTGATCTAATCTTCCAGAGCAGCCTACCATGTGGAACTTTATCAAAAGAGTATTGTGTACTATTCTGGTCACCTCACTATAGGAAGGATGTCGAAGCTTTAGAGCGGGTGCAGAGGAGGTTTACTAGGATGCTTCCTAGAATAAAGGGTGTGCGCTATCAGGAGAGGCTGGACAAACTTGGGCTCTTTTCTCTGGAGCAGCAGAGGCAGAGGGGTGATCTGCTGGAAGTGTATAAAATTATAAGGGGCATAGATGGAGTGGAGAAACAATATCTTTATCCTATTATTGAATTATTCAATACCAGAGGGCATGCATTTAAGATGAGAGAGGGTAGGATCAGAACAGACGTCAGGGGTACGTTTTTCACAGAGAGAGTGGTGGATATCTGGAATGCGTTGTCTGATAGGGTGGTGGAGGCAAATTCATTGGGGGCTTTTAAAAAGGGCTTGGATAGGCATGTGAATGAGAGGGAAATGGAGGGTTATGGGCATTCTTTAGGAAGAAGGGATTAGCTATGTCAGCACAACATTGTGGGCCAAAGGGCCTGTTCTGTGCTGTACTGTTCTGTTTAAAAGCCTTACTGAAGTCCATATAGACCACATCTACTGCCCTTACCCCTTTGACCTTCTTGGTCACATCATCAAAAAACTCAATCGAGTTTTTAAGAAGTTTGTAAGGCATGATCTCCCACACACAAAGCTGTGCTGATTACCTTTAATTCACTCCTGTCTTTCTAGATGTACGTACATTTTTCCATCAGGATCCTCTACAGTAACGTACCTACCAGAGATGTTAGTCTTACTGGTCTACAATTCCCAGGTTTTGCTTTGCTGCCCTTCTTAAATAAAGGCACAACATTCGCTACCCTCCAGTCTACTTGCACCTCACCCGTGTGTAATGATGATGCAAATATCTCAGCCAGACCTTCCGCAATTTCTTCTCTAGCCTTCCACAGTGTTCTTGGATATATCTGTTCGGCCCTGGAGATTTGTCTACCTTCATATGGTTTAAGACTTCCAGCAACTCCCCTACTATAATGTGGACTATCCTCAAGACCTCCGCATTTTACTTTCCCTAATTTCAAAGTCTTCACGTCTTTCTCCATGGTAAAAACAGAGGAGAAATATTCTTTAGGGACCTTGCCCATCTCCTGCAGGTCCACACAAAGATGTCCACTTTCATCTTTGAGGGGTCCTATTCCCTCTCTAGTTACCCTTTATTCCCTTAATTTACTTAGAAAATCTCTTTAGGTTCTCTTTCATCTTCTCTGCCAAAGTGATCTCATGTCCCTATTTTGCCCTCATTTCATGCACTCCTGCATCCCCTGTACTTCAGGGATTCACTTGATCCCAGCTGCCTGTATCTGACCCATGCTTCCTCATGCTTCCTGGCCTGGGCTTCAATATCTCTCATTATCTAGGGTTCCCCAATCAGTAATCAACCAGTTACCAATTACCTTCTCCTATCAGCCTTGTCCTTCACTGTAACAGGGACGTGCAGATCTTCTCTCACTATAAAAGCTTCTTGCTTGTTATTAGTGGGTTCCTTTGCTCATAAATAACCTACTCCAATCAACCTTTGCAAGCTCCCGTCTCATACCATCAAAATTCACCTTGCCCCAGTTTAGAACTTGAACCTGTGGACCAATGACTTGATAGATGTGTACAAGATGATAAGAGGTATAGACTGAATGGACAGTCAGAGACTTTTCCCAAGGGCAAAAATGGCTAACACAAGAGGGCATAATTTTAAGGTGATTGGAGGAAGATATAATGTGGATATCAGAGGTAAAGTTTTTACACAGAGAGTGGTGGGTGCATGGAATGCACTGCCAGCAGAGGTTGTGGGGGCAGATACATTAGGGACATTTAAGAGATTCTTAGATAGCCAAATGATAGAAAAATGGAGGGCTATAGATCTTAGAAAATGGATAGATGGATAGATCTAAATGGATAGATCTTAGAGCAGGATAAAATGTTGGCACAACATCATGGGCCAAAAGGTCTGTACTGTGCTGTGATGTTCTATGTTCTATGTAATGCATGAATACGATCTGTACATCTGATTCTTCCTGGCATAGAGCACTACCTGTGTAATCCATGTTATGGAATCTCATCCTGTGACCATCTCTCATGTGAGACCCTAGACTGTCTATAAGATCTGAAATCAACAAAAAATCTGCCAGAAGAACTCAGCAGGTCGAGCAGCATCTGTGGGAAGAAAGGAATTTACAACAGTTTCTTTCCTCCCACAGATGTTGCTTGACCCGCTGAGTTCTTCCTGCAGATTGTTTGTTGCTCCAGATTCTAGCATCTGCAGTCTCTTGTGTCTCCAGATGAGAAATCAAGTCATATCATACCATCAAATGGCATGCACACTCATCAACTGCTACCATTGGATAGAAACTGGAACTTAGAATTCTGATTGATTCTTTCCTTGTTTACTAGTAGGAGATTGAGATCAACCACAGTTCCACCTGTACCTGCCTGGCTGAGATCAACAAATGCAGCACAAAATGGGAATGGGAACACGGATCCTCCTGGTCGATATGACTCAGGATATAGAGGGAATCAAATTAATTTGCATAGAAAGGAAATAATATATTGCTGTTCAGAAGAAACAATTTAAAAAAACAAATATTCACCGTCCAGAGCGAACTGAGAGATTTTGTCCAAGGAATCTCAGTAAATATTTTGGTCCATGGTCCCAGATACACATGGTAGCCCAAGACTCAGCAGACTTTGCTAGATTTTCATCCCAGACCTATATTAACATAAGAAGAAAAAAAATCACTTTGCATTTGAGCTAATAAATTAAGATGAATACCATATTTTCCCAAAAATTACATGATATACAGCGTCCCATGGATGAAGTAGACTTCATGTTTAGTATTTCCATTTCCACCTTAATTTCAAATAAATACTTCTGTTCATACAAGATTTTAACCTACTTTCATAAACTTTTAAATAATGCTAGATTTTCACTATTTTGGTGATTAAAAATGTTTTCATTTAGTTATACTTTTAATTAAACCATTTCCACCTCAGCACTTTCATGTGAACTGTAAAGGTGGTGGAAAGAGAGTCAAACAGGGATTTCAAAAGGGTATTGGAGAGAGTGACAGGGAATGAGCAGCAAAATGTGTGAGTCGATTGCTT
>JAUZTB010000027.1:50465631-50476142 GCA_034780895.1 Rhynchobatus australiae | reverse complement strand
ACCCCATCGACCTGTGTGGCCACTTTCAGGGGACTGTGGTGTGGGACCCCGTTCTAAGTCTGTCAGCATTGACCCTGTGTCTTCCCTGTACTGGATGGGAATACATACCATCTGCCAATGCTCCGTCATAGTTTCTAACTGATCTCTGTCCTGTTGTATCATCAGTTAACCTTCTCGCTATTCACAACACAGCCATATTTTGGATCATCTACAAACCTACTGATCTTTGTAGTTTGGGTGCTCAAGAGTGTCAGAGTGACAGACAGCAATGTCCTCTATGACTACCGGCATTCATAGATCCAGGCAGATCGACGTCCAACTGCAAATCAGAATACGGTATCAGTTTAATAAACGGAAATGATTGCAAAATTTAGTGTTGAAACATTAGTGTTGGAACATTGCAGTAATTAGGCTTCCTTTCAGGAGTTAGGTAAACACTAGTCATTCAAGGATTCTGTTCCCTGATTTATTCGATCAATTAAATGTGTGCTTGTATAAATAAGACAAACAATCTAAGCAAGATGTGTGTACTTTAAAGATTTAAATAGTTCTGTGACTATTTCAAAAATTAAACAGCAATGTGTGAACACGTCTGCTTTACATGACGGACGCCCCCTCGCGGAAACTTTTGTTCCCAGTCTGCTTCCGATCAACATGACGCTTCCAGAAAGAGAGCAACGCTCTATCTCCTCTCGAGAAATAACGCTGTGGAAATGGCTGATGTGTCAGTGGGGAGAACTTTGGGAACAGTGAGCGTAACTCTATTGGTTTTAACATGGTGTATCGAGATGTTAGTGCAGGTCCAGAAATAAAAGCCCAAATTAGGGGCAAGACGAACTTTGATGACTTCTTGGAGGAGGATGTGCTGTGGAAATTGGCATCAATATCGGTTCAGAATTCGTACGGCCTGTTCCTCTGCTGTCCTGATCTGTGATAAATGATCAGGGAGCTCTGACTCAGAAGGCGCAACGAAATACAATCCCAGCTCAGAACCATTAACCTCCTGAACTAACAGGGAGCAGTGGAACGGTGAAACATCCGAAATTGGTTCAGTAAGTCTGACTCAAAATCCCACAAAGCACAAAGAGACATTTGTCATTTCAGAATCATAAAGAAACACAGAGAGTTGGCTTCGGAAAGGGACAAAAAATAACATAGCTGAGCTGATCCAGACAATAACTCAAAACAATTCATCGGCTCATATGGAACATCTGACATTTCAGCAAGCTGAAGTAACACGATACTAGACTCTGACAACTCATCAAATAAATAAGCCTCCAAGCAATAAACTCCTACCCTGATCAGCCTCTTCCTCGAACCAGTTCTGGCAACATGCTGGTAAATCTTGGCTGCATTCTTTCCAGTTTAGTAACATATTTCCAACTGTCGTCTGCCAAAATTGAATACAATACACCAAGTGCGGCCTCATTAACGTCCTGTACAACCGCACCATAACCTACCAACTTTTGTACTCAATGCCCTGACTTATGAAGGTCAGACTGCCTAAAGCCTTCTTCACCGCCCTGTCCAACTGTGACTCCACTTTCAGCGAACCATCTACTTGTACTCCAAGATGCCACTGTTCTGAAACACTCCACATAGTTCTGCTGTTTACTGTGTATTCTTGTCAAAGTGGTTACAATAGATAACACATCACAATGGGCCCTGCACCAAACCCTGACACAAATCACTTTTCAAAGGCGTCCATTCCGAGAAACAACCGTCCACCATCCCCCCTGCTTTTCATTATTAAGCCAGTAGTGTATTAAATTTGTTAGTTCTCCCTGTATTCCATGCGATCGAACCTTCCAGAGCAGCCTGCCATGTGGAAACTTGCCAAATGCAACACTGGAGTTCATATAAACCACGTCTATCACCCTGCCCTCATCGACTTTCTTGGTGGCATTATCAATACTCAACAAAGTTCTTGAGACATAATCTCTCGTGCAGATAGCCGTGCTGACTGCCCCTAATGAACTGCTCTGTTTCCAGGTGTCAGCATAGCTCATCACACAGAATTCTGTCTGGTAACTTACCTGCCACATATGTTCGACTTCCGGGTGTGTAGTTCCCAGGTTTTACTTTGCCGCCCTTCTTAAGTCAAGGCACAGCATTCGCTGTCCGCCACTCTACCGATACCTTACCCGGGGCTAACGATGATGCAAGTATCTCAGTCAGGGCTCCCGCAATTTCTTCTCCGGCTTCCCGCAGTGATCTTTTATATACCTGATTTGGCTCTGGTGGTTTTCTACATTCATACATTTAAGACATTCAACACCTCCTGCCCTGTAATATGGACTGTTCCTAAGGCCTCCCATTTACTTCCTTTCGTTCCGAAGTCATTCAGGACCACAATAATCTCCAGCGCATCCACACAAAGACATCCACTTTGCAATATGGGATGACGTATCCTATCTCTATATATTAGTTTTCTCTTTATGTACATGCAAGATCGATTTGGATCTTCCCAATTCTACTCTGCCAAGGCTAACATGCCACGGTTTTGCCCTCCTGATTTTCTTCTTCAGTATACTCCAGCATCCCTTGTACTCATGCAGGGACTCGCTACATCCCAGCTGCCTGAACCTGACCTATACCTCCTTCATTTCCCTGGCCACGGCCTTAATATCCATCGTCAGCCAGGGCTCTCTCCCGTTACAGAAACATCCAGATTTTGATCTCTCACTACGTCTCATTGAAAAGCCATCCAGTACCCTGTTGTCCCTTTGCAGCAAACAACCGACTCGAATTATCCATTACAAGCTGTTGTCTCATCGTATCGGCCTGTGTCACCGTTGTCGGCAGCCCATTCCAAGCACGCACCACTGACTAAGTAAAGAAATATACCCTTGACATCTCCTCTACACCTGCTCCCCAGCACCTTAAACATGTGTTGTCTTGTGGCAACCAACTTGCAGAAAAATCGTCGTAGTTTTAGTGCTAAAGACTTTCAGAGTGACAGAGAGTGAAATGCTCCATGAATAGCGGTATCCTTGCATCCAGAAATATCCAACCACAAATTAGAAAACTGTATCATTATAATCAACTAAAATGATTACCGAGGAGAATCGGACTGTGGATCAGGGGTGAGGTGAATACAAATCATTTACGGATTCTGTTGTCTGATTTATTCGCACCACACATTTATTCAATATGCCTTGTGTACAAACTAAACAATACAATCCGCACTGTCCCTTAAAATCAAATCAAACTCGAGATTATTGTCACCTGTACAAGTACATGCATACACAGGTACAACCGTAAACTGACCTGCAGCAACATCACAGGCACACGGCATGAGACAAGCGGCATTCACAGGAAAAACATTAATTATAAATTATACACAATGAGAACAAAGAGAACAATCTGCTGCTGGAATACATTTCGGATTTACATGAGCCTTCCAGGGAGGGGGCAACCCTCGATCTGTTCTCGAGAAATGAGGGTGGGAAAATGTCTGATGTGTCAATGGGGAGAACATCGTGCCCATTAAACGTAATTCTGTTAGTTTTATGGGTGATGGAGAATTTTGGGCAGGTCCACAGATGAACGGCACACACTGGGTCAGGACGAACTTTGATGACATTTCGGAGGCAGATGTGCATGAATTGCAATTATCATTGCCATCAATGTCGTTCCAGACTGCGTGCGTCGTCCGGCCTGTTCCTGTGTTGCCATGATCTGTGATCGATTATCTGTAAGCTCTGACTCAGAAGTCGCCACAACATGTAATCCCGGCTCAGACCCATTCGACTTCCGAAGCAAGCAGGGAGCAGTGGAACGATGAAACATCCCGAAATGGTTCAGTAACCCTGACTCAAAATCCCATAAAACACGAAGAGGCATTTGGCAATTCAGAATCATGCAGAAACCTCACAGAGAACCGGCTTCTGAAAGGGACATAAAATAATACAGCTGGGCTGATCTACACAACAGCTCAAGACCATTTTTCGGCTCATAAAAATACTGGACGATTCAGCAAGTCAAAGTAAACCACCGCCCAACCTCTGACATCTATCAAATAAATAAACTTCAGAGGAATAAAGTCCTACCCTGTCCAAGCTCTTCCTCTAACCAGTCCTGGTAACATCCGGGTGAATCTTGTCTGCTTTCCTTCCAGTTTATTAACATCTTTCAATAGTAGGGCGACCAAAACTGAACACAATTCTGCAAGTGCGGCCTTACCAGCGTCCTGTACAACTGCACCATGACCTCCCACATTTTATACTCAATGCCCTGACTTATGAAGGCCAACATGCTGAATGCCCTCTTCACCACCCTGAATACCTGTGACTGCTCTTTCAGCGAAGCATCTCCTTGTTATCCAAGCTCCCACTGTTCTGTTCTTCACTTTGAATATCCTACCTGTATGTGACTTTCCAAATGAAACCCCTTGCACTTCTCCGAATTAATCTCCATTCGTCAGTCGTCTCACTTAGTTGATCAAGGTCCTCCTGTAATTTTCGAGAACCTTCTTCATTGTCCACTATTCCTGCTTCTGTGTCATACTCATACTTGGTAAACATACCTTGTACATACGTATCCAAATTGTTACAGTAGAGGACACACAACAATGGGCCCAACACCGACCCCAGAAGTACACCACTTGTCAGCGGCGTCCAGTTCGAGAAACAACCTTCCGCCATCACTCCTGGCTTTCCAACATCAAGCCAATCGTGTATCCAATTTTCCAGCTCTCCCTGCAATACTTGCGATCTGACCTTCTAGAGCATCCAGTATGTGGAACCTCTCCAAAGGCCTTACTGGCCCATATATACCACGTCTACCGCCCTGACCTCGTCGACTTTCATAGTCAGATCATCGAATACTCAATCGTTTTCTGGAGACATGATCTCTCGCGCAGAAAACCGTGCTGACTGCCTGCAATCAACCGCTCTCTTTCCAGATGAACGCATGTCCTTTCACTCAGAATCCTCTCCGTTACCTTACCTACTACATACGTTAAGCTTACTGCTCTGTAAGTACCAGGATTTCCATTGCCGCCCTTCTTAACTAAAGGCACAACTTTGGCTACCTGTCGCTCTACCGGCACCTCACCCATGGCTGACGATGATGCATATATCTCAGCCAGGCCTCTCATAATTTCTTTTCTAGCCTCCCATAGTGTTCTTGGATATGTCTGGCAAGGCCCTGGTGGTTTTCTACATTCTTACCTTTGAGAAAATCAGCACCTCTCCTATGCAATGTGAACTATCCCCAAGTCCTCTCCATTTACTTCAACTGGTTCTGAAGTCTTCATGTCTTTCACCACGGTAAAAGGCAGAGAATAAATCGTCATTAAGGACCACGCCATCCCCAGTGGATCCACATGACGATGATCACTTTGGTCTATAAGATGCCCTGTCGTATCTCTGTTTACTTATTTCCTCTTTATTTATATGCAAGATCGTTTTGGATCTTCCCAAATCTACTCTGTCAAGGCAATCTCATGCCACATTGTTCCCCTCCTGATTTATTTCTTGAGTACCCTCCTGGATCCCCTTCACTTTCCAGGGAAACGGTCGATCCCAACTCTCTCTATCTGATCCAGGCCTCCTCCTTTTTCTTGGCCAGGGACTCTATATACCTCGGCAGACAGGGTTGACTACTGCTTGCAGGAACATCCTGACGTTGAGCTGTCACTATTTCACATTTAGAAGTCTCTCATCTGCCTGTAGTCCGTTTGCCCGCAAACATCCGACTCGAGTTATCCTTTGCAAGCCCCTATCTCTTAGAGCCAACGTTCGCCTTGTCCCTATTTGGATCGTGCTGTGGACCAAATCTAATTTTTTCTTTCCATAAGTTTATAACTGATAGAATTATGGTGACTGGTCAGAAAGTGTTCCCCCACTATCACCTCATTCAACTTCACCTCCCCAATACCTACGAATAAATCGAGATTTTCCCACAGCCCTGTAGTGCCGTCTTTGTATTCCCCAAGGAAACTTTTCTGGGCGCACTTAACAAATTCCACCCCATCCGCCATGTCTCTGCAATGACTATCGCCGTCACAGTCTATGTGTGGAAAGTTAAAATCCCCGACTGTGACGCACCTGTCATTCTTGCAACTATGCACAGGCTCCGTGCATATTTGTCGTTTAATTCCCCTTGGTGACTTGGGGCCTTCAATACAGTCCCAACTACGTGATCATCCCCTTCTTATTTCTCAGCTCCAACCATAAAACCTCACCGGATCATCCTTCAGTTATTTCATCTCTAACGACTGCTCTAACATTCCCCTTAATCTGAAGTGCAACTTGCCCTCCTCTTTCCTCCGCCTTTATCCCACCTAAATCACCTAGATCCCAGAACATTCAGCTGCCAGTCCTGTCCGTCCTTTCGCCATGTTCCTGTAAAGGCTATATTATCCCAGTCCCAGGTGGCGATCCGAGCCTCAAATTCATCCACTGTGACGGATGAGGTTACTGTTTGCTGAATGTCCCTGAGACATAGTACAGTAGTGTGCGTGTGTGTGGTGTGTGTGTATATGTGTGTGTGTGTGTGGTGTGTTTGTGCGTAGATGTGTGTGTGTGCGTGTATATGTATGTGTATATGTGTGTGTGTATATGTTTGTGTATATGTGTGTGTGCGTGTATGTGTGTGTGTGTGTATGTGTGTGTGTGTGTGTGTGAGAGAGAGAGAGAGAGAGAGAGATTAAATAAACAGCAATGTTTTGATGCGACGTGCTGATGTTTATTGATTAGTCAGAAAAGAGTGAGAAGGAAGAGAGACCCCCTGCCTTCTGGTCTCTGTATCGATGGATGAAGAACAATAACAGTTTCTGTCACTACAATCCACCTGTGGATTTTTGGAATAATACGGTGGAATCCACTTTGTCGTTACCCTGCAGATGGAAACAAGTATTTGTGTAGGCGGCCACGTCTCGAATGCATTTCGGGGTGACAGATACTTCGGAACAAAGCAGAGGAGATCATCAGTGACAGAGGTGTCGCATGTGTTCCATCGCGCAACATTTGGATTTCGTAATGCCTCTATTTTCTCTCTACATTTCCTCTTCAGTCAACTGTGGTTTTCAGAAGCCTTTGCACACGTTTCACCTCACGGTTTGCTGAACTGAACTGTGAGAAATATTCCTGGATTTGAATTTTGGAAATTTGCCATATGTACACACACACTTCGAGCTTAGTTTTGGGGTTTAATATTTTATATCTATCATTTTTTTAATTTCCTATTATCATAAGTAGTTATTAATAAAGTAGCTTCTAAACTTATACATGACTCGGTGTGTTTCTTTTGTTGCTCGTTCGGAACATCACCTGACTTGTCAGACCTCTCGCATTGAAATACGTGCAATTTAATGCAATTGGCTTTCTCCACTCCGTTCCAGTCTTGACTATTCAACTTGCTGTCACTGATTCTGCATCACTTTCTAGCCACCGATTGGCCTGGAGTGTGCTCGATATCCCATACCCTGCCAACCTCGTTTAAGTACACGCTCATTGCAACAACAAATCTCCCTGCAACATAAGGAAAGCATCCAGTCATTTTCCCTCAGGGTAAAAATATCAACGTCCACAGTGCGCAGTATAAATAGAAGAGAGGTCATTGGTATTGTTATTGGTATCGATTTATTTTGTGACATGTACCGAGCTACAGTGAAAGAAAATGTCTTACATACCGTTCGTACAGATCAATTCATTACACAGTGCATTGAGGTAGTATAGGGTGAAAACAATAAAAGAATGCAGAGTAAAGTGCACAGCTGCAGAGAATTTATTGCAGGTCGACAATAATGTGAGAAGTCCTCTCAAGGTGGATTGTGAGGTCAAGAGTCCATCTCATCGTGTAAGGGAACGGTTCAATTGTCTTATAACAGTGGTGTCCAGGCTGACTTTGAACCTGGTAGTATGTGCCTTTATGGTCCTTATCTTCCTTCTGATGGGGGAGAGGCGAAGAGAGAAACACCGAGGTGGGTGGGGTGTTTGATTATGCTGGCTGCTTCACCAACGCAGCGAGAGGCACACAGAGGGGAGTATGGTTTCTGTGATGTGCTGCTCGTTGTAGCTCAGCTCGTTGTAGGGCTAAACCACAACTCGTTGTAGTTTATTGCAGTGCCGGGCAGTTCTGTTGCCGTACCACGCAGTGATCTCTGAGATGTTGCATTTTCTGCTCTCATTCTGTATCAGAGTGACGGGAAAATAGTCTGTCAGTGTCACACAAACTGCGGGTCCAAAGTGGAACAGCAAGCACCAGATATCAGTTCTCCTGTGAAAGGCAAATGAGTCTTCATATCTTGGTGACAGGGAACTGGGCATTCCACCGTTTTGATGGGGGACCGGATGTCACTACCCCGGTGACACAATGGAGAGACGACCTGAAACACACGGTACAGAGCTTGAGCAAGTTCTGGACTATGCAAAAACATTGAACATGGAATATGGAACAGAGAACAATACAGCACAATACAGGCCCTTTGGCCCACATTGTTGTGCCGGCTCAGATACATGTCTTCTGACCACTGGTCCTCAATTCCCAACTATGTACATTACCACACTCGAGTCGAATTTACAGCGCCCACTAGATCTTGGAATTCACGCCCCTTCTTGAACAACCCGTCTCCGATCTGGTCAGGCCCGCGTCTCACCTGAATCTGCTCAACAGGTGACACATTTTTCCAATGAAAGCGAGTTTCTGGGAATTAAACTAACTTGAAGCAGCAATACAGTGATGAAAACATTCACCGCCTATAGCACCTGCACCACGTCAGCTCACCCAGAAATCTATAACTTCTCTGCCCAAAATACTGATAGAAATTTGAGGTGTGTCTGGGTGCTGGTGCAGGAACCAAGTCTGGTGATTGGATAGAGGCCGTGATGGAGACAAATAACTTCAGATCATGGGATCAATAGAGGGAGGCTTGGGAATTAGCGAGGAGTTTCTTGTCTCAGTCACTTGTCTTCCAATACTCAGCGGCTCATCTGACATTGCATTCCAACGTTGAACCAGCCTTCATCCCGTATTCATTGACTGACACTAATTCATAGTCAAGCAATGAGTCACGGTGGTGGATGTCCAGAGTTCTCCACACTTCGCACCAGTTTTTTACAGATACACCAGAGAAAGCACCCTATCCGGATGCATCACGGGTTGTATGACAACTGTTCTGCCCATGTCTGCAACAAACTGCAGCGAGTTTTGGACACAGCCCATCACGTCAGGGAAACCAGCCTCCAGTCCCCGGAGGGTCTGTGCTCAGCAAAGCAAAGCATCCAGAATAATCAACGGCCCAAGCCACCCCGGATATTCACCCCTCCCAACGGGCAGAAGAAACAAAAGCTGGAAAGCACGTACGACCAGGCTCAAGGACAGCATCTATGCCGCTGTGATTACACTCTTGAACGAACGTCTCATACGTAAAAGATAAACTCTGAAGCTCACAATCGACCACGTCGTGGCCATTGCGCCTTATGGTCTGCCCGCACTGCGCCTTTCCTGTAACTGAAACACTTTATTCTGCATTCGATTACTGTCCTTTCCTTTTTCTACTATCTCAATGTATTTATGTATAGAACGGTGGGTCTGGGTGGTAGAAAAAAAGAACAATTTTTCACTGTACCCCGTAACATTTCAGAATAACAATTACCAATAATAAACTAACTATCAATCAGGGTAGAGGCTAAAACGCAGGACCAATCGGGTAGTGATGTCTGGATTGCATTCAGTGCCACGTGCCAATGAGGGTAGAAAGAGAAAGATGGGTCAGATCAATGTGCGGCGGATGACCTGGTGCAAGGGGCAGGGATTCGTGTTATTAGATCACTGAGATCTCTTCTGGGGCAGAGGGGATTTGCACAAAAGTGAACGTAGAGTTTATTGTCTAATGCACAAGTAGATGAATGCACCGGCGCCACGAAACAGTGACTTGCATCAGCAGCAGAGGCACATGGAGCTACACAGCAATACTGCGTGTATACAGGCCCTTCGACCCAACGTGTCCATGCCCAGCTATTCCCAATGCCTTGTGCCATGTAAGCAGCATTCATAAGAAAACATAAATTAAACACAAATTATCCACAACTATACACAAGAGGGACGCGTTGCAACTGAACAGGAGCGACACTAATATCATGGGAAGGGGATTTGTTAGTGCAGTTCGGGAGTGTTTAAACTCTACCGGCAGAGGGTTGAGACGCAGTGCAGGAGATAGGGCGATGAGGGTTTGCTGGCAAATCTTGCAGTCAACGAACGCAAGTTTAGCTTCCGGGATAGGAGTGCAGAGTGAAAGGATTGACAGTTGGATCAAGCTGATTTAGTTCAACGCAAGAGGCCTCAGGAGCCAGGCGGACGAACTCAGCACGTGTGTTGGCTCTGGAGACTGGGATATTATCGCCATCACGGAAACACGGCTGAAGGAGGGCCGGACTGGCAGCTCAATGTTCCAGGATACAGGTGAAAAAGGCACGACAGAGATACAGGTCGGACAGGAGGGAGCGCAGGTGATTCTGCAGATGCGCGAAGATGGAACATACACAGAAAGTGATGGAGGAGCT
>JAUZTB010000027.1:50301020-50311379 GCA_034780895.1 Rhynchobatus australiae | reverse complement strand
ACCCCTTCCTCCCACATATCCCCCTATCTTAAATTCCTCTATATGCTTATCTAACAATCTCTTGAACCTATCCAACGTATCTGCCTCCACCACCACCCCAGGAAGCACATTCCATGCACCAACCACTCTCTGGCTGAAAAACCTCCCTCTGACATCTGTCTTGAACTTCCCACCCTTCCTTGAACTTCCTTAAAGCCGTGCCCTCTTGTTTTAAGCATTGGTTCCCTGGGAAAGCGGTGCTGGCTGTCCACTCTAACTATTCCTCTTAATATCTTGTATACCTCTATCATGTCTCCCCTCATCGTCCTTCTCTCCAATGAGTAAAGCCCTAGCTACCCTCCAGTCCTCCGACACCACACCAGCGGCTAAGGACATTTTAAACATATCTGCCACGGCCCCTGCGATTTCTACATTAGTCTCTCTCAACGTCTGAGGAAATATCTTGTTCAGGCCCAGGGGATTTATCTACTTTTATTTGCTGTAAGGCAGCAAGCACCTCGTCCTCTTTAATCTATGTTCCGTGCCACTACTCCTTGTTTCCAATCCTTCCATATCCACTATGCCAGTTTCCTGAGTTAATACTGATGCAAAAAACTGTTGAAGTCTCCCCCATCTCCTGAGACTCCACACATAAAACGACCACTCTGATCTTCAAGGGGACCAATTTTGTCCCTTACTATCCTTTTACTCTTAATATACTTGTAGAAATCCTTCAGGTCTACCTTCACATTATCTGCCAAAGTAACCTCATGTTTTCTTTTTGCCTTCCTTTTTTAGTATTTTCTTGTATTTCCTATACTCTTCAAGTACCTCATTTGTTCCTAGTTGCCTATACCTGCTATACACCTCTCTCTTTTTCTAAACCAGCTCACCAATATCCCTTGAAAACCAAGGTTCCCTATGCTTGTTAACTTTGCTTTTAATCCTGGCAGGAACATGCAAATTCTGCACTCTCAAAATTTCGCCTTTGAAGGCCTTCCAATTACTGAGCACGTCCTTGCCAGAAAACAACTCATCCCAATCCACTCTTATTAGATCCTTTCTCATTTCCACAAAATTGGCCTTTCTCCAATTTAGAACCTCAGCTCGAGGACCAGACCTGTCCTTATCCATAAGTAACTTGAAACTAATGACATTATGGTCACTGGACCCAAAATGCTCCCCTACACATACTTCTGTATCTGGACTATTGCATTCAGTTCTGGTCCCCCATTACAGGAAGACTGTGGAGGCTTTGGAGAGGGTGTAGAAGAGGTTTACCAGGATACTGTCCAGATTAGAGGGCAGAGGTTGGACAAACTTGGGTTGTTTTCTCTAGAGCGGTGGAGGCTGAGGGGAGACCTGACAGAAGTTTATAAGATTGAGAGGTATAGATAGAGTTGACAGCCGGTATCTTTTTCCCAGGGTTGAAATTTCTCAAACTGGAGGGCATGGATTTAAGGTGAGAGGGCAAAAGGAGAGGTGGGTGCCTGGAATGTGCTGCCAGGGGTGGTGGTGGAGACAGATAACATAGAGACCCTGGGGCACCTGCTGAGAATGGAGGGATATGGACATTATGTCCGTAGAAGGGATTAGTTTAGTTAGGCATTTAATTCTTGTGCTGTACTGTTCTGTGTTGTATTCCTTCTCCCACTTTCCCAGTTGATCCAGATCCTGTTATAGCTGAAGACAACCTTTTTCAGTGTCCACCACACCACCATTTGCAAATGTACTAACCATACCGCCTATGTTCTTATCCATATCATTGATGTATATCTGACAAATAGTACAGGACCCAGCTCCTGATTACAACACATTTCAACAACATTCTCACGCTGACCTGTCTGTTCTCTGCTCCGACACTGCCCAGGTGAGGCCACATGCAAACTAGAGGAACAGCCCCTCATAATCCACCTGCGTAGTCTACAACCCGACTGACGACATGAACATTGAATTCTCCAGCTTCACGTATCCCACACCCCATCTGTTCTCTTCTCTCTCCTGACCCAGCCAGGTCCTCTCACCCCTTCTTTCCACCTTTTTCTCTCCCTCCCCCCCCCCCCCCACCCCCAGCCTCTCCTGTTACCCAGCTACATCCTTCCCCATCTGGTTCCATCTACCTATCACCCTGGCACTCAACCCAGTCAAACCCCTCCCCTCTCATCCCCCCACTGTTCCCATCTGCCCACCATCTGTCCCTCATCACCTTCCTTCCTGATCACATTGCATCATCTGCAGCCCTTTGTTGTCTCCACTTAACCCCTCCCAGCCTCTATTTCCACCCTTTCCACCCTCACCTGGATCCATCTGCCTATCTGGGATCTACCTATCGCGTGCCAGCTCCTGCCTCGCCCCTCCCCCTCCCTCTTTATATTGGCTACCTCCATTTCAGTGAGATCCCTCCTCATCCTTCGGAACTCCCGAGTACAGACCCAGAGCCATCAAATGCTTCTCATACGTTAAGCCTTTCATTCTTGGGATCAGTCCTGTGATCCTCCTCTGGCCCCTCTCCAGGGCCAGCACATCCTTCCTTAGATATGCGGCCTGAAATTTTTCACAATACAAAGCCTCAGTGGTACATCTTTGCTTTTATATTCTAGTCCCCTTGAAGTGAACACTAACCTTGCATTTGCCTTCCTTACTACCAACTCAACCTGCAAGTTAACCATAAGGGAATCCTGAACTAGTACTCCCAAGTCCCTTTGCACCTCTGATTTCTGAATTCTCTACCCATGGAACATAAGCCAAGTGGTGATCTCATAGAGGTGTATTAAATCATGAGAGGCATAGATGGGGTGAGCAGTCATTTTTCCATGGTCGGGGAATCAAAAACTAGAGCACATAGTTTTATGGTTAGAGGTGAAAGGTTTCGTAAGAACCTGAGGGACAACTTTTTTAACCGAGCAGGTGGTAAAAAGATGGACCCAGCTGCCAGAGGAAGTGGGTGAGGCAGCTACGTTAGAATAATGTTAGAAGTATATGGGCAGATATATGGATGACGTGAATTTAGAGGGATATGGGACAGATGATACCACCATAGTGGGCTGAACCTCAAATATCAATGAGCCGGAGTATATGAAGCAGGTAGAGAGCTTTGGACATGGTGTCATGACAACAACCTTTCCCTCGGTGTCAGCAAATCAAAAGAGCTGGTCATTGACTTCAGGAAAGGGGGCTGTATACATGCACCTGTCTACATCAATGATGCTGAGGTCGAGAGGGTTGAGAGCTTTTAAGTTCCTAGGAGTGAACATCACCAATATCCTATCCTGGTCCAACCATGTAGATGCCACAGCCAAGCAAGCTTGCCAACACTTCCACTTCCTCAGGAGGATAAAGAAATTTGGCATGTCCCCTTTGACACTCACCAATTTTTATCATTGCACCACAGAAGGCATCCTAATTGGATGCATCACAGATAGGTATGGCAACTGCTCTGCCCTGGACTTGACCTCACAATCTACCTCGGTATGGCCTTGGACCTCATTGTTTACCCTCCTTGTACTTTCTCTGTAACTGTAACACTATTCTGCATTCTGTTATTGTTTTCCCTTGTACAACCTCAATGCATGAATTGACCTATATGAATGGTATGCAAGACAAGTTTTTCACTGTTCCTCGGTACAAGTGACAATAATAAACCACTTTACCAAATGCTGGGGAATGGGATTAGCTTGAATGGACATCTTGGTCGGCATGGACACATGTGCGCTGAAGGTCCTTTTTCCGTGCTGTACAGCTCTAGAAAATAGTCTACACCTTTATACTTACTTCCAAAGTGCATAATCCCACACTTCCCTACGCTGTATTCCTTCTGCCACTTCTTTGCCCATTCTCCCAACCTGTCCAAGTCCTTCTGCAGACTCCCTATCTTCATGACACTACCTGTCCCTCCACCTATCTTGGTATCATCTGAAAACTTGGCCACAATGCTGTCAGTTCCTTCACCAGATCATTAAAGTATAGAGTGAAAAGTTGTGGTCCCAACAGTGACCTGTGCAGAACTCCACCGGTCACCAGCAGCCATCCTGACAAGGATGTCTTTATCCCCACTCTCTGACTTCTGCCAGTCAGCCAATCGTGTATCCATGCCGGTTCTTGCTTATAACACCATGGGCTCTTATCTTGTTTAGCAGCCTCGTGTGCGGCACCTTGTCAGAGCCCTTCTGAAAATCCAAGTAAATAACATCCATCGACTCTCCTTTGTCCAACCTGCTTGTAACCTCCTCAAAGAATTCTAACAGATTTGTCAGTCAAGATCTCCCCTTATAATGAAACTGTCCTGACTTCAGCCTATTCCATCATGTACTTCCAGGTATTCTGAAAGTTCATCCTTAGTAATAGACTCTAAAATCTTATCAAGCACTGAGGTTAGGCTAACCGGCCTATAATCGGTCTTTTGCCTCCCTCCCTTCTTAACCAGATGTTATATTTGTGATTTTCCAGTCCTCTGCGATCCTCCCTGACTCCAGTGATCACCACTAATGCTCCATAATCTCTTCGGCTACCTCAAGGGTGCAGTCCATCTGGTCCAGGTGATTTTTCAACCACAGTGGATGCTTTCATGTATTTCCACATTCCATTCTATTTGGCATGCCCCCCATTCACTTAGCCTGTCCACATCTTCCTGAAGCCTCTTCGTCCTGCGGACGGCCCACATTGTCTCCAGTTTGGTATTATCAAAGTATGTAAAAGAAAAACCACAAAAGGTCATTTATCAGACGTCAGTGTGTAACTAGTGGGATGCTGCAGCAATCAATGCACGGGCCTCAGCTGTCCACAGTTCAAACTAGTGACCTGGATGAAGGGACGGAAGTGTGTGGAAACAGGTTTTCTGACGTATGTAAAGTAAGTGATAAGGAAGAGAGAAAATGCCTGCAGAGTCATAGGGTCATACAGCACAGAAACAGCCCTTCGGCCCAACTCATCCATGCCGACCATGGTGCCTACCATTTGGCCCGTATCTCTCCGAACTCTTCCTATCCAGATTTTAAATTACTTTTTTTCTTTCAAAAGACATTTGGATAAGTACGTGATAAGAATATGCCTCAAGTGAACGGGCAAAAAGATGACAGTTGGCATACAATATGGGGAAATATACAAAATGTTGTTAACTCTGGGAAGAGCAGGAACGGAATCTTCCCGAAATGGAGTGAAGATCTGCATTTCTTTGTTGTGATTTTGCGTAATTGGGGGAAAAAGATATGAAGTCCTTGACGATATTTTGCATAATTTTCAAAATATCAGTGTCGTTAATCAACGACAGCAATCTTCACTGAAAGAGCTGGTTTAATGTCATTTGCTTACAGTTGGGCTTTGTTTTTTCAGAGACAAGAATGCACTCAGTAAGCACATTGAGAATTTGGAGGCAGACATCTCCCAGTGGAAAATCAAGTACGAAGAGCTCAACAAATCCAAGAAGGAGGTGCTTAAGCAGGTGAGGTATTATTGACCAAAGAGCTTCAAATAGAACACAGAACAGTACAGCATAGGAACAGGCCTTTCGACTCACAATATCGTGCTGAACTAATTAAGCTAATGGTGCTTAGTTAAACTAATCCCTTCTGCCTGCACATTGTTCATATCCCTCCATTCTCTGCAAACTCATATGCCTATCTAAGAGATTCAAAATGTAGGCACAATGTCGTGGGTTGAAGGACCAGTACTGTGCTGTTATGTTAAACGCCTCTATAAAACCTGCCTTCACCACCACCTAGGCAGTGCATTCCAGCACCCACCACTCTGTGTAAAAAAAAAACACTTGCCCGCACATCTCCTTTGAACTTTTCCCCTTCTCACCTTAAGTGTATCCCTGTAAATAGTGAAAATTTGAGAGGTTAACTTTTTAGATGAAATAACATTCAGAATTAACAAGAGCATAGGACTGAAATTTTCCCAAAATTAATCTTGCACAAATTTTCACCGGTATATTTAGTTTGCAGTTTGTTAGTTTTGTTCATATAACCACTGCAATTTTGTTTACTTGTGTTTATATTGCAGTAACCCTGATCGTCAGTCACCAACAGCTGCTGGTTGCGAAGTCTCCAGTGTTTATATGGAAAAGCAAAGCATCTGCCAAGTTTACTTGGTGATGTTAATCATAGAATGAGAAATATTCATTAAAACTCTCGCCCATCTCCTGTGGCTCCACACGTGGACAGCCATGCTGATCCTTAAGGGGGCCTGTTCTCTCTCTAGCCACCCTTTTGTTCTTAAATACACCTGTTGAATCTCTTGGGATTTTCCTTAACTGTGCCTGCCAGATCCATCTCATACCCTCTGTTTGTCCTCCTGGTTTCCCTCTTAAGTATACTCCTACAATTGTTGTAGTCATCAAGGGATTCACTTGTTCCTGATGGCCTAAACCCAGTAAACCTTTTTTCTGACCTCAGTATCCCCTGTCAACCAGGGTTCCCTAAACTTGCCAGTCTTCCTCTTCACCCTGGCAGGAACATACTGCCCTTGGACTCTTGATGTCACAGTTTTAAAAGCCTCCCACATGCCAGACGTCCCTTCACCTGCAAACAGTCTCACCCAATCGACCTCTGCAAGTTCCTGCCTAATGCCTCCAAAATTGGACCAGTCCTGTCTTTCTCAATTACTATTTTATAACTATTTTAAATAGAATTATAGTGAGAGTACTTCTCCACCGACACTTGCCCTACCTTGTTCCCTCAGAGGAGGTCCAGTGTTGTGCCCCCTCTGGTAGGGGCTTTTTTGATTAAGGAAGTTAAAATCTTTCACTAATACTGCCCTATTATTCTTACAACTATCTGCAATCTCTCCACATCATCTGCTCCTCCAATTCCTGCTGATGATTGGCGTACCTATACTGCAGTCTCATCAAAGTGACCGTCACCTTCTTGTTTCTACCCATATGGAATGTCCCCCAGGAATATCCTCTCTGAACACTGTTGTTCTGTCCTCCCTCATCAAAAAGGCACCCCCCCCCCCCCGACTCTGTGACCTCTGTCACACCTGTAGCATCAGTATCCTGGAACATTGAGCTGCCAGTCCTGCCTTTCCTTCAGCCATGTTTTTGTTATGGCGATAACATCCCAGTCCCCAGAGCCAATCCACGCCCTGAGTTCATCCACCTTACCTGTTAAGTCTCTTATATTGAAATAAATGCAGTTTAAACTAATGGTCTTTCCTCTCTTACTGTGCTACTGAGTATCCTGACTACTGAACTTGCTCTCATTGGCAACAGTATTTTCTCCCAACTTCTCCACTGCTCATGCTCCTACCCACCCCCCACCAATCTAGTTTAAACCCACCCAAGTAGCATTGGGCTCTTGTGTACCAGCTCTAATACTCAAAGCCTCAGCCAGCATAGCAAATCGCAAAGCACTGGAGGAACTCAGTGGTTCAGGCAGCATCTGTGAAGGGAAATGGTCAGTCAACATTTCGGGTCAAAACCCTTCATCTTGCTCCAGACTCCAGCATCTGCAGTCCCTTGTGTTTTCAAGCATAGCAAATGCTGCCTTCGCTGCCTTCTCCACCCGCGTCCCCATTTTCAGGGAGTTACGGACTTTCACCCCAACGACTCTCTGTACATTGATGCTTCTAAGGCCCCTGCCGGTTACTTTTTGCACTACATGAATTTGACTTCCCAAAGTGCATCACTTCACACTTGTCAAGGTTAAATTCCACCTGCCACTGCTCCGTCCAGCTTTCCAGCTCAGTGTCCTTTATATGTAGACGACCTTCACTATCACTGGCTCCACTAGTTTTCATGTCATAACCTTGGTTCTCAAACAAATCACATAAATGACTTGGATTGTTTGTGATATAAATATTTATCTATATTGCAGACCACATGATTTTGTAATATTTATGTATATATAGAACATGGAACAGAACAGCACAGGAACAGGCCCTTCAGCCCGCTATGTTTACCAAACTAATTAAGCTAATGACACCTAATCCCTTCGGTCCATTCCCCTCCATTCTCAGCAGGTTTGTGTGTCTACCTGAGAGCCTCTTAAACACCTCCACCGTATCTGCCTCCACCACCATCCCCAGCAACACATTCCAGGCACCCACCACTCACTTCTTGGTCCTAGAGGGTCCTTGCACCCCTGGCTTTTGTCTTCTCATGGGCTGTGAGTGTCACTGGCAGGGCTAAACTACTTTGAGAAGTTGGAGGTAAGCTGCCATTTTGAACCTCTGCAGTCCCTGTGAGAAGGAACTCTCTTAATGCTGTAATAGGTTCCTGGATATTGTAAGACTGTAAATGTACAAGATCCCATTTAAAAACCCACACAGACTTTGAATTAAATACATGACGAGATCATGAAGGAATCGTGATCTATTTAATTCAAAGTCTGTGTGGTTTCAAATAGGATCTTGCAAGGAACAGTCCTCCGATGTGCCAGCTGCCCTTGTCCATCTCGGTGGTGGAGGACTAAAGTGTTGTGGAAGAGGCCGTGGTGGGCTGCTGCAGTGCCTCTTACAGACGATACAAAGTACAGGCATGGAACATGGTGGTGGGAGGGGTGAATGTTCCGGGTGGTGGGAGGGGTGAACCTTCCGGGTGGTGGGTGGGTTCCTTTGTCCTGGACGTTGTTGGACTTGTGTGGCGAGCTTTCTATATCAGTCCAGGTAGAAAGTGGCGGTCAGATGATGGGTGACTTACCGCAGAATAACCATTACCTGACCTCGTGTAATCAACGTATTCATGTTGTTAGCCCAGTTTCTCATCAGTAGTTGGTGGTTAATAATCATTAACACAACAACACTTTTAAAGTTGCCTCAGTTCCCCATCCTACCCTCTCCTCCTACATAAGGTCACACAACGTACCTCTGTCTGGACAGCACTGGAACAACCAGGGCTGCATAAGCACTTCAGATGGAGTTTAAATGCTTGAAGTGCACGGTTTATGGCGCAGACTAGTGGACATCCTTCTGCCTGTTCAACCAGATCCAGTGTTATTGTTCAAGCAAAGCAGGTCAGACCCTGACCGTGAGAGTTGTGCAGGTCTGTGGCTTCCACCAGTGAGCGTGCTCAGTGTAATTCAATGCCAGTGTACAACTAGTTCAATTGACGTGCAAAGCTTCAGATCCTGGGAGAGTCCAGTGGAAGATACAGCCACGTCTAGTAATTCTGTGACCAAAATCTGAATTGATTTCATAGAACACAGAGCACTACGGCACAGTACAGGCCCTGTGGCCCACAATGTTGTGCCGACGTTTTACCCTGGTCTAAGGTCTATTGAACCCTTCCCACCCACATAGCCCTCCACTTCAATTCATGTGTCTATCTAAGAGTCTCTTAAATGTCCCTTAAATTTCCTTCAAAATAAGCAGGATTTCAGAGCTGGGAAGAATTAGCAACAGAAAAGTTCTGGACTGTATGGTTCCTCCACAATCAAAATAAAAATGAGTAGACCATGCTGATTCTGAGGCCTTTTAAAGAAAAATTGTTTACGGAATTGCTGACAAGGCCGACAGTTGTACCCTCAATATATTTTAAAATGTATTTATTCTTTCTTTGCCTGTGAGCTGAAGAAGCAGTTATGAGTCACCAGTGTCAGTGGGACTGAAGTCATAAATCCGCCAGGCTGGGGAAGGACAGTCTATTTCCTTCCCTGGAGGCGGCAGTGAAAGTGATGAGCCATGACCTTGAACCCTGCGATATGTCCTCCCCACAACACTGGGCAGGGAGTTCCAGGATTTAGACCGGCAGCGGAGTACAGGAATGCTGTGTGAGTTGGGGGGAGAGCTGCAGGTGGTGGTACTCAGCCAGCTTTGGGAATGTGTGGCTGCCAATGAAGTGGGTGGTCTCGGGATGGGGATCCAGCTTCCCGAGTGCTGTTGGAGTGCACTCATCCAGGCAAGGAGGTAACATTCTGTCACATTCCCCATTTGTATCCTGGAGACAACTTCAGGGAGTTGGGGCGGAAGTCTAGTTAAATTCTGTGTCAGTCGTACCTCCTGGTCTGCAGATGTGGCACTGGACCCGGCAACGTGAATGCCAAGGGTAGGAGGTTCCGTTCTCTGGTTGCAATCATGAAATCCATGCAGCACAGGAGCTGGCCGTTTGCCGGATTGGTTCCATTTCACTTTTTTGTCGAGCAGTTCAGCACACTCTTTACCCACATCCCTTTAAATCATTTCTCCTCACACGGCTGCCCAATTCCTCTTTACAAGCCCTCGCTGTCTCTCATGAAAAACACGATGATGCTGGAGGAACTCGGCAGGCCAGGCAGCATCCCTGGAGAAAAGCAGATGGTCAACGTTTCGGGTCAGGATGCTTCTTTGGGACTGAAGATAGGAAAAGGGGAAGCCCAGTATATGGGAGGGAAAAGCAGAGCAGTGATAGGTGGACAGAAGAGGGGAGGCGGGGTGGGCACAGGGTGGTGATAGGTCGATGCAGGT
>JAUZTB010000027.1:49765744-49777741 GCA_034780895.1 Rhynchobatus australiae | reverse complement strand
TTTCATTAGCAAGCACAGAGAGAGAGAGAGAGAGCACTGGACTGTTCAGAGGAAACAGATCAGAAGGGATCCAAGTTGGGCATCTTCAACAATATTGGGCAATGCAACTGGTGTTCTAGCTCTCACCCCCAAGAAGATGAGGCAATTCACCTAAGGAACGGTGCGGTATATTCTCCTTCAGAAAAGCTACGTTTCCCCTTAAATTCTGGAACATTATTGTGACAGAATAACAAAGTTAAGATAGTTGAATAAGAGCTATGAACATAAATCAGAGCCAAAGTGGGAGCTGGCAGCTGGCAATGCCACGGGATTGGGAGGCCCATTGCCCGTCCTGCAGGGAGGGTTACTTTCACCGCAAGATCTTGGCATCGGCCTAAAATCCTGAAAAGGTTTGCGAGCTTAATTGGAAACACAGAACATTTCAGGCACAAAGCATTTTGATTGTTATTGAAAACTGAATGTTATTTATGCATGTATATCACACTTCCAGCAGAATTTAATTAGTTTAAAATTTCGGGTTGATTCCCATTGAGTCTTCGCTGCAACTCATCATTTACAGATGAGGGCAATGGCTACTATGTACGCTTGGAAAGTCAAAATCAGGACTGCCTGCTTCACAAGCCTCTTCAGCTCCCGTTGACCTTCAGAGTTCAGTCTCAATGGCCGATGTTAGGGCATTCTTCAGGAGGATGAAGCCACCAAAATCATCTGGCTCTCACAGTGTATCTAACCGAGTTCTTAAGATCTGTGTAGACGAACTGGCGGGTGTACTGAAGGACATATTCAGCTTTGCTTCGGTGGTCTCAGGTTCCCACCTGTTTCAACACGTCATCGACCGTACCCGTCCCAAAAGGAGCGTGATGATCTGGCTCAATGACGACCATCTGGTAGCATGACATCGAAAGGTTTTTGTGGCACAATTCGATGCCTGCTTCATAAATGACCTCGATGAGCTTCAATCGGCTCCTCCCCACAACGGGTCAAAAGCAATTTCTAGTTCTCTGGGTCTCCACACTGTTTTGAACCATCTAGTTAACAGTAACACCTATGTCAGACTGCGGTTCTTCGAATACAGCTCAACCACCCCTTCCCAACTTATCACCGGGCTCTAAGTCCTGGCCTCTGTACTTCCCTTTGTAACTGGATCCTTAGCTTCATTGTCAACAGATCTCAATCGGTTCATATTGGAAACCAAATCTAATCCACATGTGCACCTCAAGGATGAATGCTGGAGACACTGCTCTACTCTCTTTACACCCACGACTGTGTGGCCAAGCACAGCCCCAATACCATCAACAAATTCGTCGATGACACCATTGTTTCTGGCCGAATCATGGGTGGGGATGAGTCAGTATATAAGGATGGCATAGAACACCTGGTTGAGTGGTGCCACAGTAACAACATCATGCTCAATGTCAACAAAACAAATAGACCAAGGGTTGAATTCAAAACCGCGAAGTTAGGAGACCACGTGCGATTTATCCTTGGCGGCTCGACAGTGGAGATAGTTAGCAGGATAAGATTGCTGGGCGTGAAGATCTTGGATGAAATTTGCTGGGCCCAACACATCGATGTAATAAAGAAGGCGGACCACCGCTAGTATTTCTCAGAAGCTTCGGGAGATTTTCCATGTAACCAAATACTTCAACAAACTTCTACAGATGAACTGTTGAAAGAACCCTGACCGGTTGCATCATGTCCTGCTAAGGTATATCCAATGCATTGGAAGGGAATAGGCTGCAGAGTGTAAGGAACAAATCCCTGTCGTCACAGGCACAGATCTCCCAACAATTAAAAGTAAGTATCTGAGGAGCTTCCTCAAGAAGGCGGCATCTATTATTGATATTCCATACCATCCGGGTTAGGCTCTCTTATCTTTGCTACTGTCGGGCAGTGGGTATAGAAACCTGAAATCCCACAGGACCAAGTTCACGAGCATCTACTTTCCTTCAGCCGCCATGTTCTTGAACCGACCTGTACAACCCTAATCTTACCTCATCAACGTGCCACCCCTTTCATTTCCTTGGACTTGTCTCTGATTGTGTTGTTTTTGAGGTAAAGTATTGTTTTGAACAGTGTTTTTTCTTCATCGTCATGCATAATTTATATATAAGTTATGTATAACTTGTAGCTGGTGTTAAAATGTTGAGCAAAGAGAAAGCTCACAGAGAACCCAAATGCGGCACACTGGTATAAGACTGAAGTCAGGATACTTCCTCAGGACCAAACACGGACAGCAACTGGAAGGAATTTGGCCTCGGGGATGTGAGGAGGAATCCCAATACGAACTGGATATCCAACGAGGAACAGAGAACACAGGACTGCTCGAGAGTTGACCACTCTACGCAGCCAGGAGCCAAAGTACACCCGAAGGTTGACCAAAACCCTGGCAACCAGTGCTAGAGAAACGTAGTTACTTATGCTGTGCCCCCGTTATGAAAACAGACAAGCATTGAATCCATGTGCTGTGCAACAAGGCATCAAAAAAGGAGCCAAATTGAGGGCCATTACTCAGGGCCATGACAGGAAACCGTACACTCCCCCCCCCCCAAAGAGAACCTCCAGGCGACCTAGTGGGCTTGCCTGCATGATTGAAATGGAAGTCCTGAATGAGGGAGGGGTCTAATATGAAGGAGTAGAAACCCAGGAACGTTTCTCCAGACCATATCCCTCCCAATCGATCAAGTACTGCAGACCGCTACCCCGGCGGCGAATATCTAATAAAGGCCGGACGGTTGCACGATGGGTGGTCATTAACAATCTGGGGGGCGAAGTTGGCTTGGCAAGAGGACACAATGGTCTGCTAGCCACTGAATTCACCTGAGACACGTGGAAATTGTGAAGTACCCTCAGGGTCTTAGGCAATTTGAGCAGGCCTGTGGTGGGATTAACAATCCGTTCAATTTCAAAAGGCCCCAAGAAGCGTAGAGCTAGTTTCATGGGATCATCTTTGAGGAGGATGTCCTTAGCCGAGAGCCAAACCTTCTGCCCAGTCTGGTACACTGGTGTGGGAACACGCCGACGATCAGCAAATTTCCGGTTGTAGTCAGCAGTATGGAGCAGGGCCGGACACGTTTCCTCCAAGACCTTGTGGCAACGCTGGAGATGATCTTAAACTGAGGGCACAGCGATATCTTCGTCATGTATGGAGAACAGAGGGTGTTAGTAACAGAGTGAGCATTCGAAGGAGGATTTTCCAGTAACAGTTCAGAGCAGCAAGTTATAGGCATACTTCACCAAGCGAAGTGGGTTCTCCATGTCGACGGGTCATTTACTGTAATGCAGCGTAATGCTGTTTCCAGATCTTGATTCGGCCGCTCCGTCCGGCCATATGTCTGTGGATGGAAACCAGACGATAGGCTTACGGATGTTCCACGGGCCTGACAAAAGGAACTCCATATGGCAGAGACAAACTGGGGACCCCGGTAGGAAACAATGTCTGCAGGAATGCCGCGGAGACGGAAGATGTGTTGGACGACCAAGTCGGCTGTCTCCAGAGCTGTAGGAAGTTTGGGAAGGGCCACAAAATGCACTGCTTTGGGAAAGCGGTCCTCAATGGTGAGTGCAGCAGTGTTCCCTTGAGAAGGGGGCAGTCCCGTGATAAAATCCAGGGTGATATGGAACCATGGAAGGCTAGGTACAGGTAAGGGGCGAAGCAATCCAGCAGGTGGTTGGTGGGAGGATTTTCCACGGGCGCAGACAGGACAGGGAGAAAACAGGGAACGATTATCGGCGTCCATGGAAGCCACAAGAAGTGTTTCCTCAGGAGGAAAAGTATCTTATGAATTCTCGGATGGCAGTCGAAACGCGAACAATGTCCCCATTATGGACCTGAGAACCCAGGACTCTGGTAAAAAACGGCGGTTGGATGGTCCATTGCCTGGGTCGGGTTGGGTCTGTTGGGCTTTCTTCACTGCAGCCTCAATCTCCCAGGTGAGGGCCGAAACCAGACAGGACCAGGGAAGGACAGTCACCAGGGTAGGACTGTCCTCCTCGGTCGAGTATTGCCTGGAGAGAGCATCGCGCTTCCCGTTCATGGACCCACGACGATATCATAGCGTAAACCGGAAGCTGCAAAAGAATAATGCCCACAGTGCTTGACAGGATTTCAGGCGTTTCGCAGTTCGTATATATTCCAGGTTCTTCTGGTCTGTCCAAACGATAAATGGATGTTCCTCTCCCTCTAACTAGTACCTCCACTCCTCTAACACAAGGTTGTCTGCGAGTAACTCCCGGTTCCACACATTGTAGTTGCGTTTGGCCGGGTCAATCGGCGAATAAAAAAACACAGGGGTACTGTCTCTGATCCAAACAACAGCGTTGAGAGAGGACCGCTCGCACCCTAGAGTTGGAGGCGTCAACTTCCACAACGAGTTGGCAGGAGGAGTCCGTTTGGACTAGGATGGGAAAAGATGTGAAGCGTTTCTTCAGGTCCGCGAATGTCGAATCAGATTCGGGATTCCACAGAAACGGGACCTGTGGTGAAGTAAGTTGACTAAGAGGCCCCGCCACCCGACTATAATCCCTAATGAAACGGCGATAAAAATTCGCAAAACCCCAGAAACCGTTGGATTTGCTTGCGTGTCGTGCCTGGAGGCCACTCCACCACTGCCCGGATCTTCTCAGGATCTGCCCTTTCTCATCCGCTCTCAATGATGGATCCCAAGAAGCTGAAGGAGGGGACATGGAATTCACATTGCTCAGCTTGACGAAGAGCTTGTTCTCCCACAGCCTCTGAAGAACGTGATGGACATGCTGGGTGTGTTCCTGGAGACTACCGGAGAAGATCAGGATGTCATCCAGATAGACAACACATATCGATTAATGAAGTCTCATAGGACGTCATTGATCAAAGTTTGGAGACGGCGGGAAAATTGGTAAGGTCGAATGGCATTACGAGCTATTCAACGTGACCGAGAGAGGTATGAAAGGCAGTCTTCCACTCATCCCCTCCCTTATCCCGACCAGGTGGTAAGCGCTTCATAGGTCAAGTTGAGAGAATATGGTGGCCCCGTGAAGAAGTTCAAACGCGGAATTGATGAGTGGCAGGGGATACTTGTTTCTGATTGTTATGTTATTGAGGCCCCAGTAGTCAATGCACGGGCGCAGCGAGACATCCTCCTTCCCCACAAGGAAGAATCCTGCGCCTACCTGAGAGGATGAGGGGCGAATAATGCCGAACGAGAGAGACTCATTGATGTACTCCTCCATTGCTTCCCTATCTGTTCGGGCCAGGTTTTATAGCCGATTGGTAGGTAGCGGAACCCCGGGGACGATATCGATTGCGCAATCGTATGGGATGTGAGGAGGCAGGGAAAATCCCCTTGTTTGCTAAATATTTGCCCCAGGTCATAATAATCCACTGGAACCCGGGATAAGTCAGGGGCTTCGGTGGCCGACGAACGAACAGTAACCTGATCGGAAAAAGGGCCTACTGGACACAATTGGAATGGTTTAATGGACACGAACTGACTATCTTGCCGTTGGCCAATCGAAGTGGCTCAAACAAGGGTACACAAGGGCCATCGACATCTGCGGGGAGATGATCAAGTGGAATCGGATCTATTCCCGATGGTTTCCGGAGATCACAACGACAGTAGAGGTGTCCGATGCGTGACTCTGGTCAACAGTCTGCCATCTGGTGCCCGAAGCTGTAGAGGAGCACTCAATGGCTCCCGGGGAATACCTGCCCGGGATGCTACCTTTTCATCCAAAAGATTCCCTTCGGCGACAGAGTCCACCAAGGCAGAGAAGGACAGGGACTGTTGCAGGTGTGTGATGGGAGCTGTCACCAGCAACCGGTTCTGGGAGGCCATAGGGAAAGTGGTCTGGTTCGCCCGGAGCCTCCTCTCTACTGGCGATCCCTTCCGTTTTGGCCGAAGGGACTCGTGTCGAGAAAATGGCCAGTCTGGCCGCAAAAGAGATATTTCCCAGCTCTTAATTTCCGACGTCGTTCAGAGGGTTCCGTCCCAGATGCATTGGTTGCTCCTCTGGGGTGGTGCAATCGTCTGGGGCGGGACCACTAGTCGGGGCGGAAGGAGAAGGAGCCAAAAGCTCGGTTCAGAGGAGGCTGGGAAGGTGACCCGTGGGAGGAACGGAGGTGTTGGACGATTCATCCTCTCCCTCTGCCTTTCCCGGAGTTGGTAATACAGCCTGGTGGCTAAAGAGATCAATGCATCCAGGCTGGTTGTCTCATCCCAGGCAGCCAACTCGTCCTTAATCGTGTCGCTGAGGCATTGCCAAAACTCTCTGCAGAACCTCCCCATTGCAGCCCGAGTTGGCCGCGAACGTCCAGAAATCCACAGAGTATTGTGCGACGCTGTGGGAGCCCTGGGGGAGGGTGAAGAATCAAGCGAAAAGACTGTCTCTTTTGCCCGGATGGGATTGTCAAAGACCTTTCTCATTTCCTCAGTGAAGTTGTGAAACGAGAGGCATGTCTCTGGTTGATGGTCCCAGATGGCCGTGGCCAATTCCAGCGCCCTTCCTCGCAACAACCCCACGATGAATGCAAACTTTGATCTCTCAGTGGAGTACATGGAGGCCCGCAGCTCAAAACCTAACAAGCAATGTAGTAGGAAGGACCCGCATTTTCCCGGATCCTCAATGTAGGGTTCTGGGTCAGATACATCCGGGTTCCTGGGGGTCGGGTTATTAAACTATACGTTGCTGCTCCTAATAATGGTCCAGGCTTATCAGACGGAATTCCAGGAGTGACAGAGGCAAGGAGACCCGAGACTCGGTTGACCTGTTCACTGAGCAGCCCAACAGTCGCAGTTAGGGTATGGCAGTCTGCCGCGACCCCCCTCAGTTCCTGGTCATGCCAGCCCAGAAGAGATCCCTGGCTGCCGAGGGCTTCTTATACGGGATTCCTCTCCGCTGGGTTCATGCTGGTCAGAGTATTTTGTCACAATGTTTAGCATAGAGAAAGCTCACAGAGAACCCAAATGCGGCACACTGGTACAAGACTGGAGTCAGGATGCTTACTTAGGACGAAACACGGGCAGAAACTGGAAGGAATCTTGCCTCAGAGATCTGAGGCGGAATCCCAACGCGAACTGGATATTCAAAGAGGAACAGGGAACGCAGGACTGTTCTGGAGTTGACCACTCTAAGAATCTCAGAGCCAAAGTATATCCTCGGCCCCTGATGGGGCTCAGGTTTTTTGTCGTTAGGCAAATATTCAAGCATGGAATCCATGTGCTGTAGAAGTCATCATCAAAGGAGCCAGATTGATGCCCAGTACTCGGAACCATGACAGCTGGTTGCTTTGGTCTAAATCTGTGTGCCTGTGATGCTTCTGCAAACAAGTTTTTCACTATACCTGACATCACCATTCTTGCAGAAATGATAATATCAGACTTTACTTGATTTGCCTTGCTGGGAAAAGGGATCAGAAGCGCGATTAATGGAACTTTAGGAATGGTTCGCAGCAACGGTCTAGGAGGTTTAAGTGTTAAACAATCACAGAATTAAGACCGGTTGTCATGGTACCGAGTAGAGACCCTTTATTTGGCCCCTCAGATGTCTTGTTGAACAGCCAATGAATTCCATGCTGAACTGATTGTATAATGACACTCACCTGAGGCACATCAGGGGCCAAGCATGCAGAAAAACACACAGGCGCGCGAACACACACACACACACACACACACACACACACACACACACTCGGGTTTGTGAGGTAAGATTGAACAAGGGTTAACTAGGAGTTGAGGTGATAAAATTCATCAATTGCTTATGCCGCCTCCTTCAAACATTTTTGCATGCGGGTCCTGCAGTTTCTCTGTTACTGCAACGGTTGTGAAAAGTGTATCGTCGTTGTTCTTCCTCCAATACACATACTTGCGTGCTCGGATTTTGAAAGGATGCCACCAAACACTTGAAATACTTTAAGAGGGCCGCTCTTCTACACATTGACATATGCCGCAATACAAAGTCGACGGGAACTGCAATGAATATCCGTCTATTTATTTGCCGCAGGTCCTGTTTTTAGTTGTTTCTGTTTTTTTTTCTATTCATTTTATCTCTGTCCATTTGATGATTATATTGCATGAAAGTATTCAGAAAGGAAAGAAGCTCTTTGGCCCAACTTGTATTGACCGTTCAAGTAGCCTAATTCAGTTCATCCCATTTACTTTCTTTGGCCCATATCCCATTGAACTCTGTAACTCTCCAAGTGACCTTCAAATGCTCTAATTGTTTCCTCCTCTACCTCTTCCTTTGGCGACTCGCTCCATCTCCTCACCATCTTCTGTGTGAAAGAAGTTGCTGTTCAAATTCCTTCTCAATTCCAATATTCTCCCTGTCCCTTTAAACCAATTTCCTCTAGTGTTGTACTGTCTTATGCTTCCCTGAGGGAGATACTGGCTGCCCTCTAATCTGTGCCATACGTGATTCTCTAAAAGCTTTACATTGTCACGTCCAACTCTCCTGCCTGGGAAAAATAGTTTTAACCTATCCACCCTCCCTTTATAACCCAATCCCACATTGCACCCCTACCCCTAAGTCCCAGTAACATCCTTTTAATTCTTTTGCACGTTCCAAGTTTAATGAAATCCTTCCTCTGGCAGACCGACCAGAACTATAGGCAGTACTCTAAGTCTGGCCTTACCAACATCTTGTACAGCTGTGACAAGACGTCCCAACTCCTATACTCAGTATTCAGACCGATGAAGGCAAGAGCACCAAATGCTTTTGATATTACGCTGTCCATCTCTGTCACCACTTTCAAGGAACTATGTACCTGTAGCCCTCGGGCTCTCTGTTATCCAACACTCCCCAGGCCTAACCAAGAACCTTGCAGTTCCGACCCTGGCTCGGCTTGTCAAATGCAACATCTCGTAGTTATCTCAAATGCCTCCACCTTCAGTCTCATCCAAATCGTTAATACAAATGACCTTGGAACCATCAGAGACCCCTGCGGCACACTACAGGTCACAGGCATCTCGTCTGAAAAATAACCCTCTACCTGATCCCTTTATCCAGAACTTTCCAAAGACTTCCATCTTGGGAACAATAACGGACATCTTATGAAAACTATTATGCACAGCACCAGTTGTTTCGTTTATCTCAATAAAACAATTATTTCCCGAGGTATTTCTAACATTGTGGAACGAAGGGCCAGTTCCTGTGCTATACTGTTCTATGTCCGATATCTAGTTTCCTGAAGTTTTCACCCCAACGGTTTCAGACAGAATTCCAGACGTAATGCTCATTAGATCTCCCTTTTGGTTGGGAGGGGGGTGGGGGGTAGGTTGCCACGAGTTCATCATGGCCATGCTCTGAAGTCACCATAATGTCCAAGCAAGATTCCGAGATTCTCGTCCAAGTCTCTGTTGTTTGACGCTCTGACTTCCTTCCGCAACCACTCACGCTTCGATTCTGGGCCAGATGACCTTAACAGTTTTGCGTGACACCAGCGCTGCAATCGCCAGCATCTTATCAGGCCATTTCGGAACCGCTTCAACAATCGGATCTACAATAATGTCTGTGCTAATGTTGTGATGTGGTCTCAGTGATTTGAAATAACTCCATGTGTCTCGTATCTGTGAAGTTCTTTGAAGCTTACCTCAGTTCCCGAGTACGACTGTACCCATTCGCACACCTCCGCATTTTGAGCATTCATATCTCATGCTCGCATGCTTTCGTGGTCTATGAATCGTCTCATTTTGCAGAGAGTCATATATGGCTGTTTTGTGATATCGCGATTCCTTTCATATGCAAAGAACTCAAATAAATTTTGGCTCACATTCGTGCACATCCCAGTCAATCTTAACCTTATTAAACAACTGGAACATTGCTCTTTACTACTAAACCCACAACGGAAGGGTGAATACTCGATGAGTGCGCTAATGACGGGGCTGGTATTGCATGGCTTGTTAAGGTAAAAATAAACATAGCCGTTTTATTCTGGGCCCGGAAGAACAGCGGCATTTTTTTTCCATTAGCATTTCACACGCGGATGCAAGTTTCGGTTGGTTCAATTTTTGACAACTTAAGTGTAAGCACTACTCGGAGTTCTGGCGTTCTCATCTAGTGAACGTAGACATCAGAAAGCAGTGCAACTCAGGCAGTCTGTCAAGGAATAAAACAGTTTGCGCATCCAATTTTCTCGGAAGAAGCGAGGGAAACCGCAATACTGAAATTAAAACACAAAATGCTGGCAATGCTCGTAAATTTAAGGTCGCATCAATGGAAATAATAAAAGGGTCCCATGGCGAATACATTACAGCAGAATTAAGAAAAACTTAGATATCAAACTAGATTTAGGTAGCAAAAAGGAGGGATGTTGTGTTGGAGAAATTAAAAAGAACGACAAAGATAGGGAGGAGACCAGCAGAATGTGGAAGTGCATCTAAATTCCTGATATGCTCTCCTGATGCATGTTCTCCTGATACAAGTTCAAGACAAACATTCCCTCTTCATTTACGCCCATCAATTCAAGTTTATCATCAAGATTTTCACCTTTTGTCTACACTCCGCTCAACGTTCGATCCGTATCCTGTACACGATCTGCTCAATTTCGTGTTCAAACAATCTAAAAAAAATACTCGCTCTGTTTGTGGAACGTTAGCCTTCGGCGCGCGAAAATGGAGGAAATTTGGATTTGTGAATCTATGCATCTCTCCCTATTTCCTGTTACTGCATCCTTATCCTTCTACTTCCTTTATACTCACAAACACTTACTCTATTCTATAGGGCCAGCTTTCCTCCTTACGTAAACAGTCAAAGGTTATGTGACATCATATACTGCATATGTGTGAGATTATAATAGATATATAGCGCCAACTTGACAAATTTCACCATTTCTTTCACACTCACAACGAATGATCAACCTAACTTCAATTGTTAATATGTATATCGTCGGATTACTTTCATCCGTGTGCTCTCTCGAGATTTTGTTCACAGGTACACTTTCCTTTCATTTGTTAATTGTGAAATATTTTGTCAAGTCGTGGCATACGGATACACGCCGTGAAGTAGTTTCTTTTTCCTATTATTTTCATTCTTCTCGTATCATATTTCTCGGCTCCGGTCAGAGTCATAATCATGTAAACGGGTCTGTCTCTTCACCATGTCGATGTCGATCTTTACCCATCTATATTCTGCCCATTTTACGACATTGGGAGCATATTCGCATTCACCCTCAGTGACAATGGATAATTAAGACAGGAAAAAAATTGATGAAGGGGCGGGTATTATCTTTGGAAAAATCGGTTGTTACAGAACTGCAGCTAAACTTTCCCATCTGGAAATCAATTAATCAGAGTGTGCCACGTTCATTCACAGCTGCTGTGGACATTTCGAGCAAGCCTTCTCCGGATATCGTACAGCAGACAGTAAATAGAGGTGCAACCGTTAACCAACGATGCCCGCTATCCTTCCAACTCCATCAGTCAAAACTGAAGATTTCCTGGTGGAGAGATGGAAATGAGCTCTCTCCGTATAAAGACGGCAGGTCAAATTTCATTGAAAAAGAAAGTGGCGCCTATCTTCAGCTCCTGAATGTAACAGTATCAGACACCGGAACGTATTACTGTGAAGTCAAATATGAGAATGGAACTGTTAGAAGGGGACGTGAACAGAAAATTTCTGTATATGGTGAGCAATGTTATAATTATAAACGTGAAATAATTAATTGATGCCCAATTTAAAATGTTCTTTAGCAAACGTTTTCAATGCAGAAGTACAAGTGTGTACGAGAGTGCAATTTTGTGACTGCATGGAAGCGACCTGCTAAAAAAATGAATAACTTCAACGACAGATTTCTGTGAAATGTGGAATATTGGTAATAAGAGCAATGGTATTTCGTTTCATAGATTTTGGGAACAGTGAATTTGTGACTGGGAACAGAAGTGCCGTTTCAGTTTGAATACAAAATGAATGGATGTGAAAACTTCATATAATTTTCCTAAATTACACATATTTAATTATACACGCGTTCAATTTCTCTGATGTTAGTGAAATTCCAGAAATTATCGACGGGAGAGCTCATCA
>JAUZTB010000027.1:49567485-49582648 GCA_034780895.1 Rhynchobatus australiae | reverse complement strand
AGTTTGGGAATTTGCCACACACACACGACAAGTTTAGTTAGTTTTTGGGAGTTAATGTTCGGGGTTTAACATTTTTATTTCTAACATTTTAACATTTTTACTTTTATTTTACTTATTATCATAAGTAGTTATTAATAAAGTAGTTTTAAACACGTATACATGTCTCGGTGTGTTTCTGTTGTTACTGGTACGTAACAAATGTAACGAAGTAAAGTGAAAAACGTTTTGTTACATGCCATCCATACAAATCATTTCATCACATCAGTGCATTGAGGTAATACAAGGGAAAACAATAACAGAATACAGAATAGCGTGTAACAGTTACAGAGAAAGTGCAGTGCAGGCAGACAACATGGCGCAAGATCATAACGATGTAATTTATGAAGTAAAGTGTCCATCTTATGGTCGTAGTGGACCGTTCAACAGTCTTATAGCAGCGGGACAGATGGTGTCTTTGAGTCTGATGGTACGTGCTTACAGGGTTACATATCCTTTGTTGGGATAAGAGAGAATGTCCAGGATGGAAGTGGTCTTTGATTGTGTTGGCGGCTTTATCGCGAAAGCGAGAAATGTAGAGTCCATTGAGTGGAAGCTGGTTTCCGTGACTGCTCAGCTGTGTCCACAACTTTCTGCTATTCATTGCTGTCTGCGGTAGAGTGGTGGACAACAGTGCCGTGTTGAATCCACGTGGGATGCTTTCTGTGGTGGATCTATAAAAATGTGTAATATGCCTTCATGGGCACTGCCAAAGATCTGTAATGTGTTGTATAAATAAACTCAATTTTTCTGTGCAACGACCAATTGAGTGAAATGTGTAACGGTATATCGCGAATAAGTGTGTCTGAGGGCTCTTCGGACCCGCTCCTGTTATGTATGCCTGAAGAGTAAAAATGTGATAAGGGTGCGAAAGATTGATATTTCATTTGCCTTGTGTGTGGAAGCTAGCGGATGTGAGGTGTTTCTCTCAACATGTGAAAATAAAATATGAAAATATGAACCATAGAAGTACGAGTATTGTAAATGACAAAATGCGCCTGCTCAGCCGTTCATTAAATCCGTGCATGATATTCTGATTCCTCTCCCTTGTCACATCTTCAAATGACCTTTCATTTCCATGAGTAGTGAAAAAAATCTATTGAACTTAAGCATGAATGCACAAATGACCGGGTACACTCAGCTTCCGAAGTAAACAAAAAGTGGTGAATCATTACCCCATGAGTGAAGAAGTGTTACTGTTAGTCCAATCCGAAATCACGGTCTGCATAATCATCTCCAACAGTTCCAGATTATTATAGCAATTAAGAAAATCGATTTCAATTTTGAAAGAGTAAATTCACCTGACAATGGTGCATATTCCGGCAAGACATCCCTTCTCGTAGAATTTGAACAATGAAGGCTCATTCAAGCTAATCACTCTCGTGTCAAATGTAGACACCGCTATTATGCTTACCCTGGTATTTATCACTCCTCAGGTACTGCGACCAAAGCGTTTCAACGTATCCCAGGTATGGTTTTAAAGGAGGATAATATATAAATGAAATTAGCTTTCCCTGCCGCATATAATAATGTGTTTTCATTGAAGCCTATGATGTATTTTGCCTTGACAATCACTCATGTGCATCTGCTTCGCAGGGAACCAAAGCTGTATTGCACGCAGATCTCTTTTCTAACTGACTGATATTGATTATTTGTAGGCAGAAGAATGCATTCCACAAGTACTCTCCATACTTCCTGCATCTGGATGTATCTAAATTGCACTCAAACACGCATGACATTTAAGCTATTTAGACGTTTAACATGATATGAATTTGTCTTATTTTCAAAGTTTTGTATCCATGCAGATCTCTATATTAGACATCGACAATTTGTGGTTCGAATAACAAATCAGTAAAAATGCATGAAGCCAAAATATATCTTGCTAAAATGTCATACCGATTGCAAAGATATTGACGAGAGCCAATTCATATTTGTATCATTTCTAAAGTATATTTTGCCAGATGGCATGACATATTGACCTAAACGAAATTATATAAGATAGAATCCCCAATTGTCAGTTGGTGGATCCAAGGAGAAGATTAAACACAGGAAGGAATTCACGAAGACAAGCGGTTGTGTTTGTCTAAAAAAAATGTTCTGGTAGAATTCAGTAACATGGTAAAAGTCAGCAATAAATCAGTATTTATTGGGGCACAAATGAACAAAAAGAATAAACATGTAATGCTGTAACGGTTCCTTTCCCAGAAAAAGAAAACATAACATTTGCAAACAAAGATAATAAAAAAAACGGGTGCGCTTAATGAAAGCACTCCCGATCGTTGCACTGAACTGGCGAAGCCAAGAACAAAATAAATGAGTTAGGTAAACATGCAATCATTTTTCCGTATCTGCACTATTCCAGCCACACTGGCATGGATTTTGCAGGCGTGAAGCAGCGAAACAGAACTTTTTAACAAATGTTGTGATTATAACTCAGAGGGTTTGAAATGATTCAAAATGGAATTAGAGAAAAGGTTAACAAAAGTAAAACAAAAACAGATGTTTGGGTCTAGTATGAACTTAGACATTGCCCGTGAATAATCTGCTTCAGCATAGTCAGGTGCCGGCGAAAGAGTTCGAGTTTCAGATTTTGGAAGGCGCCGGTGTGACGTCGTTGGCCTTCATCTCCTTACCCTTCTATTTCAGAAACTGTCTTCACAAACAGGAACAATTTATTAGCACGGGTGACGTGCAATCGTGTGTTAATGATTTTGACCTTCATCATATTTTAATTTTCCAAGCGTTCCGAATAATCCTTCGTTGGAGTTAAATTTGCTTTATTTCCAGAATAGACGTCTAAATATACACTCAGCAAGATACTGAACTCTACAATCATTGAAGTAGATGAGTATATTTTTTATTAAATATAATGACACATTTCATTAAACCATCCACAACATCACAAAGTTGTATGACACAAATATGGACCCGGCCCATTATGTCCATGCCGAGATTTCTGCCATATGCAATAATTTAATTTCTCTGCATTAGGCTGGCATCCTTCTCCCACCGGCGTATTCAAAAATATGCCCAAATGACTCTTAAACGTGGTGATTTGATCTGCTTCAAACACTGGCAGCAACTTTCATATATCAACCACTCTGTGCGTTAAACACTGAATCATCAGATCGACTTTCAAACTCCAATCTATCACTTTAAATCCTGTCAATAAAACGGGAAATGAAGCATCTTGACTGTCAATCCCTTCCGTGCCTCTCAGAATTTTAGATAATCGCAGGTCACAGCTCAGTCTTCTTCGTTGCAGAGAAATCAAAGCCACCTCTCCGGTCTTCATAATCCAGTCTTTAGTCTCCAGTCTCCAGTCTCGATAATTATATTCTTCCAAAACAGGTAAAATGCTGGTGAATCTTCTCTGCACTATCTCTAGTTCAATTGCTTCTTTCCTACTATGCGGCGAACAGAAATACACGCAATAAAGTCTAGCCAAACCACTGTCTTGTAAAGTTGCAACATAATGATCCAATTTCTATAATCTGTGCCCCAACCTCTGAAGGAAACATGTCCATGTCTCTTTCACAACTCTATCGACCTGCAGTCTCTCTGCGAGTCAGCAATGGAATTGGACACCGAGGTCTTTCCGGTCATTCAATTATCCTTCGTTCAGTCATTTCCATTAAATGCGCACTCCTATTTGACTTTATATTAGGCGAAGAATATTTACCAAATTCCCTAATGAAAACAGAAATAGGGAAATCCGAGGAAATCGTGTGCTTAAATATGCTCTCCTAACCAATGGACCACAAAGGATAGGTGGGAAAGTGGATGATAAGACGCAAAGAATTTAGGCTGGCTATGGTACAGATGGTGAGAACAACCTGAGGGAAAAATAATAGATTAGGATTTTGAAATACATGATGTGAGAGATAGTCATGGATCATGGAAACTGAATGTAATGTTCCGAGAATGAGAAACGATGAGAACAAACTACCGCTGATCAGCAGTGCAGTAAAGGACATGGCGTAGAAATGAAGCGAAACGGGTAAAAATGTATAAAGTATCTAGCTGTTATTTCAGCGCCATTTAGATTCATAATTCGTTAACTGTGGGGATCGTGAGGAGCAGAACAATCGTCGCCACGTGGCAGCTATAGATGAGAACAGTGGTGCTTGTGCAAAGTAAATCAAGTTTGATGTTGAACTGAACGCGTCACAATGACTGTGCCCTGCATGGATGGCCAGAGTCCAAGCATGTCTTTCCACGATATTGAGAAAAGAAAACGCTGGCAAAGTGGAAATGTTACTGTTACATTAAAACGCAACACAAAGATACCTCGGGATGTTACATCGTCCAGAACCTTTCAGATATTCCAGTAGAATTTATTCGCTGGTTTTCACCATGCCGTATATTAGTTTTGTTTCTTTGTTTTGAAATTTCGGTATATTTTTGGAACATTTCAAATCCAGTGCAGCATAGGTCAGTTTGGTGTCGTCAGAGTAACCTTTCGTCTATTTAAAAGAAACACATGAAGATATTTCAATTGCAATTGAAAAAAACATAGAACATAGAAAAACTTCAGCACAATTCAGGCCCTTCGGCCCATAAAGCTGTGCCGAATATGTCCTTAACCTATAAATTACCAGGTTTACCCATAGCCCTATGTTTTAATAGAACACAGAAAAATTAAACGCTCATGAAAATTGCATCAAATAATTATCCTGATCCACAACACAAGTAATTTAATCCTAATTGCCAGAATTATTATTTTTCTTGTGTGAAATGAGCTTTACCATTGGGTGCACCGAACTATTTTCGCGCCGTTTTGGCCGATCATCCTCCTTACATCGGATCAAATCCACGTACGTGACTCTATCGCCGTCATCCACTCGTTGCTTCTGAAAATGAAATGTTTAGTGAGTGCAACAGTATTTTTCTGAAACTTCAAGTTTCAATTAGCAATTGCATATTCTAAGCAAATTGTGAAAAAATTATCTTGTTCCAAATTTTATTTGGAGTCTTGAAACTGCAATACTTCATGAGTGACAACCGCTTGCTGAAGAACAGTAAAAAAATGTCCGAGCAGGTCAACTTTTTAAGCTGTGCGAAAATTATTAAACTCTGTATATTTTAGAGAAGGACTCAGTTACTAAATTCAGAATGCATACGTCGTCCATTACATTACCCTTGGATTTTCATATTTTTATTGTTATTAATAATACTGCTGGAAGTCATTTTAGATTAGAATTAACTGTAATGGTAAGTACGAAAAAAGGAAAGCACACTAAGGCGAATATTAATCTGAGAAACGTTTAATACGACATTTTATTTTATGAATTTTAAGTAACCGTGTCAATAAACAGAACGACGTTACTTCCATGAAACCCAAGAATGATTGGATATAATATTTTTTTGATAATGCTGGCATTAACATGGATTTAAAATATCAATTCGACTGCCATAATACGTGTGAAAACTTCCAAATGCGCTGATAAATGCTCTACATCTTCAAATTTCCAGAATACTTGGTATTATAATAACAGTCAAGTTCCAGAGCAAAATGTGGAACAGATGAAACAGCTTAATGTATGTTTCAATTAAGAATGAATTTCTAATTGTTTAATTGAGTGTTTCAATTCATTTCTAATGAATGTTCTAACTCAATATAGAGAAAATAACTTTACCTTACCCTTTCGTAATTTTGAGTTTCATTTACTGAATGCGCCTTTGTACCTGATAGAGAATGATATTATATTCAAAATACACGTCAGAGTGTTATTTTTTTTCATAATCTGACCAAAAAATCAAATGTCATTTGATAAATTCCATGGTGTAAATAAGCCATGAGTTCCACGACACCACACGTTCCACATTATACCTTACTAAAAGTAAAAGTGCCCGCGTTCTCTGTACCTTGTTGCTAACAATGAAGGAGAACAAATTATAATTTATACCGACATCCACAAACAGACATTTTGATCGTGAAAGCGAGCTTCCAACAAACTTCTGGTCTTTTAATTGAACCAGTGATAAAAACAAGACATTTTACTCAGCAGATACTGGAAACATAACTAAGGAATTTCGCAATCAGAGGTGTCGTCATTAGGCATCTTGCAAATATGTTTTTCATTCCTCACCAGTGATATTGTCAAATTCTTGATAAACTAATTTGTCAAAATACGCAGTTGAAAAGCTCGTGAAGAAGAACGTCATACCTCTGAGGCGAACTCTTTTCAAAACCATGACTGTCAACAGCAGAATTAACACCGCAGCTCCGACACTTCTAGCAATTATGGCAGTAGGAAACTGAGATGACTTCTTACAACCTGAGCAATAGTTAACCGATACACAAAGGTTCAAATTAACAATTGTCCTGTCTAAATATTGCATGTTTCTCTGATAATAAAATAATATAGCAACTGATGGCTGGATATTTCAATGTCATTATATACTCAGGTAATTTTAATGAAATCATAATGGATATATAGAAAAGACGGCAATTTGGCTTAGTGCACAATGAGAAATAAGAGGGAAAGAAGCAATTGAGAACCAATGCTAATTTTCCATTTTGTCGAAGCATAATTCCTTACACGTGACCAGTCGGGTTCCATCACGTGGGTGAATAATTCAAGCGCGTTCATTTGTTCCCAATATTATGAAACATAAATATTGAAATAGGTTACAATCAGTCAGTTTAGAAATTCGCAAGATCTAAAAAAAAGTTACAATCAGGGAGATTACATTTTATCTTAGTTTCTGTTCTGTACAAATTATCACATCCCACAGTAAGTAGGGCCAGAATGATTCTTGTTCCGTATTCCGCTCAGTAGCGAGATATTGCCAGCCCGCCTCTGGCAGTCGAATGTTGACCTTGGGATACTGCCACAAGAGACTGCAGATGCTGGAATATGGTGCCAAGAAATCTTCTGGAAGAACACGCCAGGTGAGGCAGACTGCTCCAGTTGGTCTAGACCCCACACGTCAACTTCCAATTTCCCTCAAAAGATGCTTGCTAACCCGTTGAGATCTTCCAGCAGTTTGTGTCTTTTTTAATGTTGAGATGCTTGACGTTTCCAGAATTCTCAAGATCTCATGTTAAATGATAACTTAGCTTGTGCTAGGTTACCCAGGTAGCTTTTGTCATCAATAAGTCGACATTATATCGTCAAACCAATTACTCTGATTGTTTTAACATTCTGCTTACGGCAGTTTCGTGCAGTAATTTGTGTTCGTCCAATGTATTTCACATGTGATTCAAATGAACAACAGACCGGATGGTTAGGCCCAGTTAGCGGGAGGAGGGTAGTGGGAGCTTTCTACTAGCCAGAACATACAATATTATTCCGTGTTGTATCTTTATCTCCGTTGGCAACAATACAGGTTGCATTTAGGGGAACTGAGCGAGAATGTTGATTTACTCGACGTATGCAGACAGTGTCATCCATTATTTCCCTCCCTCCCGCGCTGTTTTTGGCACCAGCTATGTTGAGCCTGCAATATTAATATGAATCGCTCTGAATCTAAGATCATGTTTCTTAGTAAATTTGCCACGAGATAATTTGCGACTGCGGAGTGTACTTCAGTTTTGGTTCAAACCAAAAATAGAGTGGACGTCTACAACCATTTGGAGGGGAATTGAATAGTGGTATTGTCTTCCCGCATCACAGAATATTAAATGACAGCTCCAAATATATCTTATGAATAAATCTATTTACACTTTTATGATGGAACTTCGAGCATGGAGTCACGTTACCTGCAATATGAACCGTATAGTTGGCAGTTGCTGGAATTGAAATTGAAATATGATGTACTTGGCAGGTGTAAACTGTGCTGTGCTTGACTGGCTCCGTTTCTTGAAAGACGCTAACAACTTTGGATAACCCATCTATGTTGGTCTTCAGCTCATTTTCAATTCCATTCCGGATTTCGGTCCCATTTTTATACCAGGTAAGGTTAAATTCTTTTGGGTAAAATTCTGCCGTTGCACACCGGAGATTCGGAAATGCAGATGACGATTCTGATTGTATGGAAACAATCTTCAAAGGAGTAGGTGAGGCTAAACGTAGAATAAGAAAATGCAGATAAAACAGAATATTTGGGCAATACTGTTCCACACTATTTAGCTTTATATTAGCAATCCATTTTTGAGAGAGTTCAGTGGGATCCACAAGCAAAGCTAGCCTGCTATTAAATACGTACATCCGTTATTACAATACTGCGCTATTTTTTAGTGTGGAACTTGTTAGGAGCACATTCCAATACCGAGGCACTTTCTAATGTTTACAACGCTCACCATACACAAAAAGATCCTCTTCAGTTCCCTTGCCAACCATTTCATCTTCATATTTGATTGCGCAAAAATATCTTCCAGCGTCCGTTACGGTCACATTCAGGAGATGAAGATAGGCGCCACCCTTTTTTACAATGAAAACTTTTCTGCTGTCTTTATTGAGGAAAGTCTGATTTTTCCCTTTCCACCAGAAAGCACGTATGTCCGATGGATCCAGTTCGAAGGAGAAAGGACAACGCCAGGTAACGTTTGCACCTGTGAGAACCTTATGTTGCACAACTCTGCTTCGTTCACTGATAGAACTCTGCAAAAAGACTGTAAATAAACCATAAAATTCGGGTTAAATAATTTAAATTTAGCGAAGATAATCTGCACTAGCAAAAACTCTTTTGAGTTAGGCCTAGTGATGTAGAAATTCATACCAATAACTATCAGGAAAAAGAAACAAAGTCTGCCTGACCTCAGTCATCATTAGAATCGAAAACCACCTTCTGATTCTCTTTTTGTTAACGCAAGCAAGGAATATGTTACTTAAAAACACATATGCTCTTTAAGTTAAAAAATAAGATTGCCGAATATTATGCGATTTTGTCTCATGAAGAGGTAACACTAAAACAAAAGATTTAACTTGTACCTTTGTACAACATACTCCAGTAACACATGTATAAAAGTACACCGTGCATTGACATACTGGTGACGAAAATGACTGATAGAAAGTTGATGAAAATACAGATACCTCCTACGCGTCCATGCACACGTGTGAGGTCACATGACATTGAACTTCTGCCAATGGAGAAGTCAACATCTTGTAAAATAGAATCTGACTTCAGGGAAATAAATATGGAGAGAATAATTGACACACAAGTCGATCATGCTTCGCTGGCCAGAAAGGACGATTACGGCATGAATCAATTTCTTAAATCCCTTAAATAGGTCCTCTGTTCACCAGAGCAAAATTATTCCAGTTGTTGATTTTAGTGCTGCTCCATTTAATGGATACAGTTTAACTGGACAAAAGACGCAAATCATAACTTGGAAGCACAAGGAAATCGCGTAAGATTTTTAACCTTCAATTTTTCACGTTATTTTGATATATTCGGATATTTTATGTCGAACAAAATCAGACATATTGAAACTTAAAGTAGATGGCGATATTCCTTAATTTACATGGTTTCAAAGTAAATAGAGACAAAAGAGCGATTACTATTCAAAAATCTGATGTGTCTTTTCTTTCTCTCTTCCCTTCTTTTTTCCTTGTCATTCTTCCCCTCTTTCTTTATTTCTGTCTTTCATTTCTGTCCTCTCTCTCTTTCTTTCTATCTTAGTTTTCTTTTTTTTCGTCTATTGCTACTAAAATAAATGTGGTCCATAATGTTAATTCCTGCGCGTTTGCATATTGCACCACTTGGTTCGGTTAGTATCTTGCTTTACCAATCCATCCGTTGGACATCGTTTATTTTATTGCAGGCTGCGTGGAACGATTGTTATTCTACGGAAGCTTCCGGATACGATACATTCGAATAACTGCAACGTTTAGGTTGCTAATTATAACAGCTACTCAAATCGCAGGTTCAGGAAACTGCCAGTGGTAAAATGCAAGCGTTGTTGTGACGTCATCTTCAGAATGTTTCCACTCGTTTTTTTTTGTTTAATGAGGGGCGATTCGCAAAGTGTTGCTGCTGAGGTTCTCGGAAAGAGAAAAACTGACGCAATCTCTGCAGATTCGATAACATGTAATGAGAGTTCTGAAGATAAAATCAACATGTCAAATTTTCTTCGCAGTATCGGCATACAAATAGTGAGATACACTATTTAATATTCACGAACGGTCATTCGATCAGACGGCGCATATTCAATAATGCAAATGTCGTCATTTCTGAACTGACTGTTAGTTTCTAAATAGCGGAATTGGTTGTAGAGCTAAATTAGTATTCGCGACTCCCTTTTCAACACAGAACTGCCATAATCACGTTATGACTTGTTGTTTGCAAGGAAAGGGAGATTCAATTCACACAAGGCTCAACGTTTGTAAAAGGCTGGTCTGTTCCAGATCTAACCAATGCCAATTTCAGAGATTGCTTGGTCGGTAACTATCTGATATTCTTTGAATGAGAGTTACATGCCATCATAAGAACCCTGATCATATGTCTGTGAGCCACGAAACAATGTTTCGGCCTTCACCAATTCGTACCTCCACTTGGATAGCTTTGAAGATGACATAACAAAAATATGAATGACGGACTACTGATTGAGGTGGGTTTCTGCCTCCGCCAACATAGCAGTACATACATTTAACTTTCTTATATCCACAGAGGCTTCTACTCCTTTTACGCAGGTATATTAGATTGTATTTTCTAAATTAGTCGTGTTTTGTAATTTTGACTCAAAGCCCGCCTCTATTTAAGTCTTTATCAGGTTTCAGATGATAATTTCACTGCTAGTACTGCAACGCTCCACATCGTCCGCTTCCCTTTGTTGCCGACGTTCACTTTCCGTCCACGTCAATCCGTTGTCGACTTTATTGCTAACGTTTTTGTTTAGCCATGAGTGTCCGAATTAAATCGCCTCTGTTCACACTGCATCGTCATTCACTCACATTACATTCTGAGGTTCACACAATTTCACAGTTAGTTCCTGTAATGACACTCGGATCAGAAAAACTAACAGCAAAGAAGCTGCAGGATGTTCCAATCAGCATTGTTTGAGCTGCATACAACCAACACAGTTATATTTCCTTGGAGACTGAGGTAACGGACGTTGATAAGGGAAGCCGACACATGAGAAATGTGATTGAGAAAAACTTACTTGGGCAGGTCTGAACCCAACTTGTATTTAATCCCTTCAACATAAGACACTGTTACAGCGAAGGGATCCGCATGTCTCACAATAATATTCCTGTGCACATTCTCCGAGCGCGCATCCTTAGCTAAATAAGCTGAGAATTGCATTGAGAATTCACATTCGTCGAGGCTGATGTAGACATAAGATTTAACGATCGTTTGTTCAACACTAATAATTTTAAAAAGTGTTTAGAACTGAGGTGCTTCTGAGCTCATGGGCTTTTCTCATCAGTACCGAACGGAAATATAAATTGACGCTGAACATTTATGGAGAGAGTAAACAAGCTACAAGCTAAAGAAGGTGACCCATGAGTTCACGGGTCACCAAACATAACAGTCACCAGCGCGTCCGATGCGGTTTTACTTTGGTGCTACTTGTGGTTCGATTTCTCCATTATTTATCTGAATTCTGTTTTCTTCTGTTGTCTCCGTTTGTGCCCTGGGAATAAATAAACGAAAAGAAAAGAAAAAAAATGAAAAAAAAATATCATCTACATTGTTAAAAAGATAGTCAGCTTTTGTAAATCTTTCCGTTGTTACTTCGGCGGAGGTTACTTCGGCTTTATTAAGCAGAAAGCTCTAACACTTTTGAGATGTCACTCTGGCATTATGACTTGTAGCAATGCCCCAAGAAGTTGGTCGAAATGGCACCGGAGAGAGGCAACTTTTTGCATGCAGCTCCGAATAGAGTTACACAATGTTCCCGTTTACTACATTGTTTCAAGTCATTTGAAGAAACTAGCGATCGTAAAAATCGACAGACTCGGGAATCCAGACCACCCCATGAGTGAGTGCAGCAGCTGCAGGCAGGGTTGCAGGAAAATTTGAAACGCAGGCAGGGCCATTTCTCCTTCCGCCCCCCAACCACCACCCACCCCCCCACCCCCGGGGCTATCATCCTCCTGGCTAATAATAGAGAACTCAGATCAAGAAAACACTACCATAGGGACATCAGGGGCTGTTGGATACTTTGCTTCATAGAGACAGGGCTCAGTCACAGCACTCCGAACACAGTATTCCAGCCAAGGCTTCACCACCCACCGCATGGACCGGATAGCAGCACAGGTAAAAGCAGAGGCGGCGGCATTTGATCCATGATTAACTCTTCGTGGTGCACAGACGTAAGGGTTCTGACTCAGTTCTGCTCCCCCGATCTGGAACATCTGGTGGTCAAGTGCCCTCCGTTCAACCTGCGGAGTCGAGTTTTCTGCCGTCATCCTAGTAGCGGTGTACATTCCACCCCTTACAAGTGTCAAGCCAACACTGGAGGAGCTCAGCACCATGATCAACAGTAAGGAGCCAGCGTCCCCTGATGCTTTCCTGATCATCACGGGGATTTCAATCAGTCCAGCTTGAAGAGGTCTCGGGCCAGCTACCACCAGCATGTTACCTGTGAAACCAGAAAAGTCAATACACTTGATCACTGCTATACCACCATCAAGAACACCTTGCAATCCCACGCCCGCACTTTGTCAAGTCCCATCATCTGGTCGTGATTCTCCTCTAGACAGGGACCAAAGACCTCAGCCCCAGTCTTGGGACTCCAAAGGTGAAATCAAGGGAGTTGGAGGAGAGTTTATAGGACTGCTTTGAATCAGTGGACTGGAACATATTTACGGATTCATCTTCGGAATTGAGTTAATATGCCACATCCGTCACGGACTTCATCAAAACCTGCATGGATCAGTGCGTGCCTTAGAAACTTTCCAAATCTTCCCAAAGCAGAAGACCCAAATAAACCAGGAGATTCACAGTCTGCTGCGGGCTTGATCTGTCACATTAAAAACCGGAGATCCAGAACCCTACATGAAGTCCAGCATCGACCCACAGAGGGCCATGGTGAGAGCGAAAAGGCAATTCTGAGCGAATCTATAGACACAATCGGTGTTACCCCATTTGTGGCAAAGTTTGCATGCTATTACTTCCCAGAAGGCGAAAGCAAAAAGCATAAATGGCAGTTATGTTTCATTGCCCGCTGAGCTCAATTTCTTTTATGAACGCTGTGAAAGGGATAATGACACTACACCTAAGTGTCATTTAGAGGGACACTACACCACACCTGACAGGGTACTAAACTCTGTGCCGAGCAATTGGCTGCAGTGTTCAAAGACATCCGCAACCTTTCGATGCTGCGGTCTGAGGTTCCCATGTGCTTCAAAAGGGCATTGATCACACCGGTACCCAAGAAGAGCAGGGTGAGCTGCATCAACGACTATCACCCAGCAGCACTCGCGTCTACTGTGATGAAGTGCTTTGAGAGGTTGGACATAGCTAGAATTAATTGCTGTCTAACCAAGGACCTGGACCCCCTGCAGTTCCCCTGCGGCCACAACAGGTCTACAGCGGAGCAAATCTCACTGGCTCTCCACCTGGCTTTGGAGCACCTAGAAAAGAGAAAGGCTTATGTCAGGCTGCCGTTTATCGATTACAGCTCGGCAATCAAAACCATCATCCCCTCAGTGATAACCAACAAGCTCCAAAACCTGGGCCTCTGCACCTCCCACTGCAAATGGCTCCGCGGCTTCCTTATTGGGAGACCACAAACAGTGCCTATCGGCAGTAACATCTCCTCCTCGCTGACAAAAGAACCATAGAACAATAGAACAGTACAACACAGAAAACAGGCCATTCGACCCTTCTAGTTTGTGACGAAACGTTATTCCGCCAGTCCCATTGAACTGCACCTCGTCCACAACCCCCCAGACCTCTCCCATCCATTTTATTCTTAAAACTCAAGAGTGAGCCCACATTTACTATATCAGATGGCAGCCCGTTCCACACTCCCATCACTCTTTGAGCGAAGAAGTTCCCCCTAATGTTCCCCCTAAACCTTTTCCCTTTCACCCTAAAGCCATGTCCTCTCGTACTTATCTCTCCTAATCGAGGTGGCAAGAGTCTACTCGCATTTAATCTGTCAAAACCCTTCATAATTCTGTAAACCTCCATCAAATCTCCAGTCATTCTTCTGCTCTCCAAGGAATAAAGTCCTAACCTGTTCAATCTTTCCCTGTAACTCAACTCCTGAAGACCCGGCAACATTCTACTGAATCTCCTCTGCACTCTTTCAATCTCACTGATATCCTTCCTGTAGTGAGGTGACCAGAACTGTGTGCAGTACTTCAAATTTGACCTCACCAATGTCTTATTACTACACAGCATTATAATGTCTTATACTTCTGAGGTGCAGTGAAAAACTTGTCTTGCTATTCATACAGATCAATTCTTTACACAGTGCATTGAAGTAGTACAGGGTAAAACAATGCAGAATGCAGAATAAACTGTTACAGTTACAGGGCAAGCACAGTGCAGGCGGACAATAGGTGCAAGGCCATAACGAGGTGGATTGTAAGGTCGGGAGTCCATCTTATCGTACTAGGGGACCATTCAATAGTCTTAAAACAGCGGGATAGGAGCTGTCCCTGAGCCTGGCGGTACGTGCTTTCAGGCTTTTGTATCTCCTGCCTGATGGGAGGGGGAGGAGAGAGAATGTCCAGGGTGGGTGGGATCTTTGATTATGCTGGCTGCTTCACCGAGGCAGCGAGAAGTGTAGACGAGTCCAAGGAGGGGAGGCTGGTTTCCGTGATGCTCTGAGCTGCGTCCACAGCCCTCTGCAGTTCCCAGGCAGAGCAGTTGCCGTACCAAACTGTGATGCATCTGGATAGAATGTTTTCTATGGTGCATTGATTAAAAACTGGTGAGTGTCAAAGGGGACAAACCGAATTTCTTCAGCCTCCTGAGGAAGTAGAGGGGCTGGTGAGCTTTCTTGGCCGTGGCATCTATGTGGTTGGACCAGGACAGGCTGTTGGTGATGTTCATTCCTAGGAACTTGAAGCTCTCAACCTCAGCACCACTGATGTAGACAGGAGCATGTGCACCGCCCCCTTTCCTGAAGTCAGCGACCAGCTCTTTTGTTTTGCTGACATAGAACATACAGCACAGTACAGGCCCTTCGGCCCACAATGTTGTGCCAACATTTTATCCTGCTCTACAATCTATCTAACCCTTCCCTCCCACATCGCCCCCCCTGTTTCTATCATTCATG
>JAUZTB010000027.1:49412984-49423694 GCA_034780895.1 Rhynchobatus australiae | reverse complement strand
TGAGCATCGGTACCCTGGGAAAGAGGCGCTGGCTGTCCACTCTATCTATTCCTCTCAATATCTTATATAATTCTATCATGCCTCCCCTCATCCTCCTTCTCTCCAATGAGAACAGCCCTAGCTCCTTTCGCCTCTCCTCATATACCTTACTCTCTAATCCAGGCAGCATCCTGCTAAATCTCCTCTGCTCCCTTTCCAAATCCTCCACATCCTTCAATTGCCCAAAACTCCAATTGCTTCGTTCTACTGTTTTAGAGAAACTTAGGAAATCGGTGAAGATCTTTTTATTTGAGCTGATCCTGGTCTGTCGGTTAACTACTAAAGCAAATAAACGGTATTTGTGTTCAGTGTGGCACTGACATCACCGAAATATCTCACAGGAAACAGTTGATAAGATTCGTTCCTCCAGAGAATATCAATGAACCATCTTGGGCTTGTGCAATTGCAACAGCTTCACTCCCGCAGAATGCAGAATCATTCGCTGAATTGCGCTATTAATCCGAGAGAACGAATCAATCAAACTTGTAAGGAGTACCGTTAACTTTGTCATGGTTCCGAGTACTGGCCCCCAATCTGGCTCCTTTGATGATGCCTTGTTGTACAGCGCATGGATTCCATGCTTGACTGTTTGCATAACGACACACACCGGAGCCCCATCAGGGGCCTAGCATAAGTACCTTGGTTTCTTTAGCAGTAGTTGCCAGAGTATTGGTCAACCTTCGGGTATTTTGCTCCTAGCTGCTTAGAGTGGTCAACTCTGGAGCAGTCCTGTGTTCTCTGTTCCTCTTTGGATATCCAGTTCGTGTTGGGATTCCTCCTCAGATCTCTGAGGTAAGATTCCTTCCAGTTACTGCCTGTGTTTGGTCCTGAGGAAGCATCCTGACTCCAGTCTTGTACCAGTGTGCCGTATTTGGGTTCTCTGAGTTTTCTCTTTGCTCAACATTGTGACAAACTTACATTCAATGTGCAATGTTTTGCAGAAGCACGGTCGCATATCTTTGGTGAATTAAAATAAATATTTAAATTAAATTTTATTTACAGCGTGGTAACAGCCTACCCGTACGTCTTTAGACAGTGAAGGTGGTGAAGGTGTGTGCACACGCCTTCCCAAAACCTTGCTCATACTTGTAGTTCAAATGCACTCAAATTCACAACTAACATCGGTCAGCTTTAATTTCTGCTTCTAGGTTTCGTGAGAACCATAAACTCATTATAGTACAGGACCCTATGCAGCCCATGTAGTTTACTCCGGATCATTGAAGAATGAAGTTTCATTCCCTGATCTTTCTCTGTAACTTTTTATATTATATTCCCCTGTGTACCCACCTCATTCCATCTTTAGGACTCTTTGGATTTATGGTGTGACTGATTTAATATACTTGGTAGCAGTTTTGTTAACCATCATTTTGTTCGAACTTTCGTCCAATTTTGTTTTTCAGCAGTTCACGTTGACGGAATGTACATTCAACAAAGTTTCCTGTTACCTCATTTTAAAAAATCTAACCAAGATTTCGGCAAATGAAGTTATTTTCATATAAAATGCATGCCGTCTTACTTCATTAATGTAAAAGTGTCACAGATTTACAATCAATGGCCTTCATTAGGCCATGAAATAGCATGTCATCAAAATGTTTACAAAAATTCTGGAATTGCTTTTTTTTACTGAAGTGTATTTTTCGTCAAATGGCGATAATGTCAATCGGTTGTCCTGTCAAAAGCTTTCAAATATCTGAGACTTTCAAATGCATTAAACTCATTTGATAGATCTTTATAATCATTAGCTGAAACTTCTTTCCTGTAGCAAAGGAAGTACATTAGAATTCACTGGGAATTAGAGAACGTCAACAAAATAAGGATATGGCTCTTTCAAATGTTAAAGTAATCAATTTGAACGGTATTGATAATGCAAAATCTGGCAGCGTGGGATAAAATTTTGACGTTAGAATTACGGTCAGATGGATTAAGTGAAATATGGGGAGGAAAAGAATCATTAGATCAAGAGTAATCGCAGAACGAAACAGAAAAGCAAACAGAAATACTATGCTGTATTTTGCCTTCCACTCTCTACGAGACCTCGACTGGTTTAGACGTTCTGAAGCGGGCATGAGTGAATCCTTCGCAAAGTATAAAAGACATAGTCGGGAGCTGAGTAGATTCCTTGCCAGAAAATTTGAATCCCAGTTGAAATCTGGTGGAACCCATTGAGTGAAGAGGAAATCCCAAGCCGGTGAACGGCATATTTGTACAACGTGGAAAGAATGGCATTGAGCGAAATGTAATAGCAGAAAATTCGGGAGTGCCCCAAGGTCAATGATCCCCTTTGGCGCTTCTGCCTCAAGAAATTTGTATATCCATAGCACAGTAGCACTTTTATCTGTTCATTGGTCAGAGGATTTCTAAATCAGATTGCTGCTCCAATGGCCAGCCTTGTTTCTTGATCATTTGAGCAAGTAGACAGGAGATGTCCGATTCAGCAAGTATTTTTAGTGGAAATGTGAATTGCCGGCATCAAATTTCAGGTCTCTACAATGGAACCTTGCACTTTCTACATAATTCCTGACTTCAAGAATTCACCAGACTTACTGCGCCAACAACATTCTTTTGACAAGATTTGGACTGGGAATCTCTTTCCCTGGCGCGGAACATTAAACTCGACTTTGACTTTGACAGTGTTATTTTTTTATATATACAGATGTTATTGGAATCTCACCATATCATGTCAGTGCAGGAAAGTGGTTTTGAGGTAAAATATCAGAACATTATCATATTGAAAGACAGAGCATGTACGTGGATCCACTGAATGCAAGTGATTCTATTCCTTATGTTTTTTAAGATTTTACAGAAACCTGGAGTTTTAGCGCCGCAATGTACTTTCACAAATGATTGATTGCTGCCGTTTAATCTCCAGCTGATCAAATTACAATATAAGTATCACGTATTTTTGCTCCTGATGATCTCTTGCTTCATTTCTGCTTTAACACTAACCCTAGAGGATGTCTAGATTAGATAGTGGAGCACATTCTATTCACTTCCACTTGTGAAGTAACACCACCCACTGTATTCGTACATGAGATCTGAAAATCCAAACTATGCTAAATGCTTAATATAGTTAATTGTACTCCGCTCTTTTACGTACGATAATCAGGTTTCCAAGTGCCAGACTGCATGGAAAATATATAACTGATCTTACCGTGACGGTAGAAAGTGTAGCTGATGTTGGCTGGGTTCGGAAGAGAGATATGAGAAACCTGGCAGGTATAAACTGTTCCGTTCTCCACAGGCTCGGTCTCAGTCAGGCAACTCGAGGCCTCGAACAATCCTGCTGTCGTCTTTGTATTATTTGGCTCCGTTTCATGTACAATATCTGACCCATTTTTGTACCAAGTAATATTCAGATCATGCGGGAAAAAGGCAGCGGTTTTACAAAGAAGAGTCAGAGTGATTGATTCGTTCTTAGGCGGCATGACGATCAGATTCAGAGGGGTTGGAGGTTCTAGAAATAAAATGATTTTTAACAATGCAGTGACTTTCGCGAATTTGAATCAGGTTTTATTGCAGCATCGAAAAGACTTCATGAAATTGCAATTGACCTTCGGCCTTGTTCTGCAATTAACTTAAAATGTTTCAAAATAGTTAACTCGTTTTCTTAGTGAGATCCATTCTCTCTCGAGCCTAACTGCCTTTCTTTTAAACTTGATTATTAAATGTCTTAGTTTTACAGGTCACACTATCGTGTACAAATATTTCTTCACACTGTCAATACCTCATCATTGCTGTTTCTAGTTCCTGCATAGGTAAAAGGGAGTATTTGCAGAGAAAATGCATGTTATGTTGCGCTTCATGCACAGAAGTTAAGTTCCAAAGCATTAACGTGAATTTTATATTCGTATTTATGATTTTGCTGATAATTTAGTGACCTAATTCTGCGAATTTTAATTCCTAATTAGTTCAGCAACAAAGTTTAACAAATACATTCCTTCTGATTATTGATTAGGTTTTTAACCAGGGAAGAATGTTTATTCAAAAGTATCTTGAGATCGAGAACATGTTTGAGCTCTCAAGTAAGCAAATTGTATATCGGTATGTGAAAATAATGTAAACCTGAATCAATGGGGACAGTCCGGTCTTAATACTTACCACAGTTAAAAAAAATAGTTGCAGCACTTCAATGCCAATTGTCCCAGCCCAAAAAAATATTGCCATATGATTTTTTTCAAGAGTATGTAAAACACCCAAGGCACTCCATTAATGACATGGCCTTCATGGAATAGTCAGCATTCAGTACCATTCAAAATAGCTCACGCAGAATTTAGGCTTAAGATGCAAAGATACACATACATTTGGGTGATAAAATGGTCTCTCCGTGGACACGACCTTAATGTCGTTTCCACGACATGGTGAATCGAAACCCATAGGGGGAAGGTTAATTCAAAAAGACGTATTAATGTAATAAACTTCATCGATCACCAGGAGGTTTTCAGTGCCGAGATCACTACATATCTACCATACAATCTACAGCTTTTTCCAGGACAAAACAGGAGCGTGATCAAAGTTGCCACTGCAGGAAGAATGTGGCAGCAATGAAGACAGTACAGAAGAGATTCACCGCGCAGTTGCCTGGATTGGAGGGCGGTACTTATAAGGGGAGACTGGAAATCTGGATAGCTTACTGATGACCCTTATGGATATTTAGAAAATTATGAGGGCATAGAAAGGCCAGATGGTCAGGGGAGTCTGAAACTAGAGTGCGCGGTTTTAACGCGCGAGCGTAGAAACTTAAAGCAGATTTTATGGGTTGTTTTTTATTCCACACAGAGGGCGTGAATAGAGGCAGGTGCAGTTACAATGCTCAGAAGGTGTTTGCACAGGAATCTGCTCGGAAATACGGGCCGAATGCAGGCAAATGGCATCAGGCTCGGACGAGGTGGGTCAGATGGGCCTGTTTATGTGCTTATCGATTCTCTAATGTTTTACACTTTCCAAAAAAACGCAAAAGATAGTCTCCTTGATCTCTACCACATTCGGCATCATAAATAATTCCTCCTTCAATAACTTGGGCAGATTGTGCGCAGTGGTTTTCAGCAACAGTACCCCCTCTGAATTTCATCAATCCTGTCAAACCCGTCAAAGCCTTCAATCATTCCACCATGCAGGAGACAGGCGGCACTTACTCATCAATTACTGTGAGCTCAGACACCCAGGTCATTGGGTCAGAATTTAGTAACTTACCCATTACCTATATCACATGCTTGTAAAGATCATCGCTCCGCAAAGAAACTAGGGATGGGAAACAATGCCTCTTGGCCAACCATCCCATATCCAGTAGATGAACAATACAACACATTTTATCCAAGGAAACCGAGCAAATGGCTTTGATTTTGTGTGATGCCAGCGCAGACAGACCTCACTTATCCCCCCGCCGGCACTCACCGTACACAACAAGCTTTGTACCGGTTCCATTTAATATCGTTGCTTGAGTCAAACGGCAGAAATATACCGCAGCGTCATCTGCTGTCACAGCATCGAGCTGTAAGACAGCGCTTCCCCCGTGTAGGAAATAAGAATGAATTCTTCTGTCCGTACGTTCGTCCAGGAATCGATCTTCCCCGTGTCTCCACCAATGGACTTTCAACGGTCTGTTACTGGACAAAATTGGATAAATGCAGTATATCTTCACCGTGTCACCTTTCGTCACTGCAACCTCCGGATCTTGTCTCACCGTGAACGGAGAAGTATCATCGGCTGACGGAAAAGGATTAAACACAAAATCAAACAACAAGTGTAAACGGAGATTGAGAAAATTAAATGAAATTCGTATGTAACGAGAAAAAATCTAAAGCTGTACGGATAGAAAATAATAAATCAAAGGCAATAAGGAATATGAATTAAGTAAGTAAATGTAGGACTCTCTGTAGCGAGAGAGAAATATACCGGTACAGCTAACGTGCAGGATGATCAACTGCAGCAAGATTCTTGCCATCTGACACCACAAAACTGAAGCAAACAGTAGAATGAAGTAGCGGCGAATGAACAGTGAGGTGAATGCCACGAGTATGGTTCGGTTTGAGTGGGCGTGTCGGAAAGTGGCATTTGCGCATAGAGGTATATATAAGCTACACAAAGCATTTGCTGGATATTACAAATAAAAACAATGGAGGTCAATTTTTCCGTCGCTGTGCTTTCTCCAATAAACTCTATTAAACTATATTCTCTCGCTAGTTGTTGCGAATATCCTGTGTCAAGGGCGATGTTTATGGAAACCCGTAATATTTCGCAGATCCATTCTGTTTTGATGGCACTAATAGTTTCCAACCAACCACCCGTTAAAAAAGCAAGCTTCGTCCTCAGAATGCAGCAAGAGCTTTCGCGTGACCTTCTCCGAGACCACCTCGCCGACTTTCCCTGATTCCCCATCTCCAACCTCTGCTGTGGCATACAGACCATCAGAGGGTCGCGCTGCTCTGGTCACTTCGGAATTGGGAGGTTCATCGGTAATTGGGAACCGGCGCACAACGTGATCGCAAGTGATAACGCATTGTGGCGTGCATCGGAACAACATCAGTCCGCCACCTGGTCAGAGGTCAGACCCTCAATATATGCAACTCGGTATCCGTCCGCGGGCATCTGAGCTGGGGTTGGGTGGGCGTTAATCAAGCTCGATGCGGCATGGGGTAGCCATGAAGACCATCTCTGGCACATCAAGATCACTGCTTAGTTTCCACTAAACTGGAGTTCAAAACCCTTAGAGTCATTAACAACAACAGTATGAACTCATCCAGCTTGACACAAAAACTACAAGAAATAAAACACAATAAAAAAGCTAGAGACGGTCACAAGGGCATAGGAGCAGGAATAGTCCACATATCCCCTCAAGCCTGCCCCGCCATTCAACATGATCATGGCTGATCTACCCCAGTCCTCAGCTCCTTCTCTCGTCCAGTGACTGGTAGATGTCAATTCCTCTTTATTTTAATATATATTCTCTTTAACTACTTCCAATGAGCTACCCTCCCAAGCTCTCTGCGGTGGAAAATTCCAGAGATTCATTACCTTCTGCGAGAAGAATTGTCTTAAATGAACGCCCCTTTCATCTTGAAATTATTCTCTTCGTTCGACCAGATCAGGCAGCATATGTGCGAAAGGAAAGAGATTTGAAGTTTCATGGCGAAGCCCTTCGTCAGAATTGAGATAAGGAGAGAACAAGACAGGGTGGATGAGGGACAGATTAGATGAAGGGAATATCTCTGATAAAGTGCGGTCACGGATTTCAAGGATATAATCCGTTGACGGAGCCTTCTGACTTTGTTGGTTAATAAGGTATTTGGAGAGAGGAAAACGAATAAACGAAGGCTGGAAATGTGGGTACGAGCTGCAGAAAATGTCAAGCAGATCAGACAACCTCAGCGGAAAATAAGAAACTCGGTGAAAATTATAGATGGATAAACTGCAGCAAAACTGGATAGTTCAGATACCATAGATGAAGCTAATATATTAAATTGTTGAACTCAGCATTATGTACAGAAAGATGCAACATACCACGATGGAAGATGAGGTACTGATTCTCAAGCTTATATACTGTATGGGTTTATTATATAATAGAGCAATCCAGAGACACAAAGGTCAGAGTGCGAGTGTAAAGGAGAACTAAAGTGAGACGCAAGTGGAAGCTCTGGATTTACCCTGCCCTCTCGGTGCAGGAGATTAGCAAAGCCATTTTTCAATATGCATTTGAATTCTCTAATGTATAGGACATCAATTGCACAGCTCAGACTACAACGCATTATATTGAAAGAAGTTCAAATTAATCAACGTTTCATTGCAAGGATTCTTTGGCTACCTGGATAATGGGATCGGCAGAGGTTATGGGAAATTTTGAAAACCGGGCCGTTGCATCGGAATTTACAATGATAAGGGGAGCGTTGATGAAGACGGAAATGTGGGCCAGGATATTAAAGAGGGCTATCACTAGGAGTGAGTTTGGAAGAGGTGCCTGGTGAAGGAATCTCAGTTAAAGTGATAGATATCGTGAAAGGGAATCCTTTGAATACATATTCTGCTCCTGTGGAAAATGATAACCAGAGCAACAATATCCTTCCTCTGTCCGGGAAAAGAGGAAATGGAAGCAGAAGTGTGGGAAATTCAACTGATACGGTCAATGGCCCCATCAACTTTATATGGGTGGAGCCACGAACAAGGCAGTCGGATTGCACTTGTTCCAAACCAATGTGCTGTATTCATTGATATGGTCTCCATTATTTTGATGAAACCAAACGCTTGAATGAACACTTGCATTGATTCTCCGTGGATGACACTGAACTTCGAGTTGTCTGCCAGTTTTAGTCTCCGTTCCAATCTAAATCTGAACCATCCGATTTTGGTCCCCTCCACTGTTCTGATAAGGTTCAATACGACTTTAGGAACAGCACATCTTCCATATGGACACACTGCAGCCTTCACTTTCCCAGTCTGTATCAGAAATGGCCAGTTCTGTAACAACTCTCAAGTGACACCACCTGATCAGCTGAACACTTGCTAAGCTCGGTTCTGCGGTTCACAGCATTTAGCTGCCCCCACCCTCTCAGAGAGATCTGTTTTTCCCTTTCTATCCGTCCCCAAACTCTCTGCAAATTACATCTAATTTGTTGTCTATGTTTGCCAGTATGACGAAGGGTCTGCAACCTCAATTGGTCTCTGTTTCCCCTTCCAGTAACACTGCTTAGACTGCTGAATGTTTTCAACATTTAAAAAAAATTAGATCCTGCAAATTCAGGTGTCTAACTTCTGTATTTTGTTTTTAATTTTCAAGACAATAAACGTTATTTGTAAATCAGATGCTAAGGACTGTGCAGAAATTTATCTCTTAAATTACTGCAACCACAATGATCGCAAAAGACAGGTGTTTTAACGTAGGAATCCGTCTGGTTTTCTTTTTAATTGCATATAACATAAAACAGTACAGTACAGAACAGGCCCTTCGGCCTACAATGTTGTGCCGACATAGCTAATCCCGCCTACCCACAGAATGCCCATATCCCTCATTTTACTCCAATTCATGTGCTCATCCAAGTCCCTCTTGAAAGCTCCCAATGAATTTGCCTCCACCCCCTATCAGGAAACGCATTCCAGGCATCCACCATTCTCTGAGTAAAAAACTTTAGGTCTTCTGAACCTACCCCCCTCACTTTAAATATATGCCCTCTGGTATTCTCGTAAACCTGCTCTGCACCCTCTCTAAAGCCTCAACATCCTTCCTGTAGTGAGGTGACCAGAATTGCACGAAATACTCTAAATGTGGCCTAACCAGCCTTCGAAAGAGATGCATCATAACTTCTTGATTCCTCTACACAATATCTCGATTAATGAAGGCAAGCATTCAATGGGTCTTCTTTACCACCCTATCTACCTGTGTAGGCACTTTCAGTGAGCTATGGATTTGCACCCCAAGGGCTCTCTGCTCTTCAACACTATTAAGTGTCTTGCCCTCATGAACGTACTGCCTCTTGACATTAGTTCCAGCAAGGTGCAACGCCTCACATTTATCTGGGTAAATCTCCATCTGCCATTTCTCTGCCTACATCTGCATCCCCGGGTTCTGAAGGAGGTGGCTTTAGAGATAGCAGAGGCATTGGTAATAATATTCCAGGAATCGATAGACTTAGGCATTGTTCCCGAGGACTGGAAGGTAGAAAACGTAGTTCCTCTGTACAAGAAATATGGGAGACAGCATAAAGGGAATTACAGACCTATTAATATGACGTCAGTGGTAGAAAAGTTATTAGAATCGATCCTCAAGGATAAGGTTACGGAATACCTAAAGGAGCATGGCAAGATAGGTCCGAGCCAACATGGTTTCGTGAAAGGAAGATTCTGCCTAACTAACCTATTGGAGTTTTTTGCAGAAATCTCAGGCAGGGTAGACTTTCAAAAGGCCTTTGATAAGGTGCCACACAAAAGATTGATCAATAAGATGAGAGGTCATGGAATTACCGGTAGGATAACAGAATGGGTGGAGCATTGGCTGGTTGGCAGAAAACAGAGGGTGGAAATAAAAGGATCCTGCTCTGGTTGGCTACCGGTCACTAGTGGTGTTCTGCAGGGGTCGTTGTTGGGGCCGTTTCTTTTTACCCTGTACATCAACGATTTGGATGATGGAATAAATGGTTTTGTGGCAAAGTTTTCGGACAGCACCAAGATAGTTGGAGGAGTAGAGAACATTGAGGATGAGAACAGAGAACTGAGGAACGTTGCAGGGTGACCTAGATAATTCAGAAGATTGGGCTAGGAAATGGCAGATGAGATTCAATGTTGAGACATGTGCAGTCGTACACGTTGGGAACAGAAATAAGCGGGCAGACTATTACCTAGAAGGGGACAGAATTCAAAGTACTGAAGTGAAAAGGGACCTGGGAATACTCGTACAGGATACCCTACAGGTTGGCCACCAGGTCGGATCGATGGTTAGGAAAGCGAATGCAATGTTGGCATTCATTTCAAGAGGTATAGTGTTTGAAAGTAAGGAAGTATTGATGAAGCTCAATGAGGCACTGATGAGACCTCATTTGGAATAATGTGTGCAGTTCTGGGCCCCTTTCCTTAGGGAGGATGTGCTGCTGATGGAGAGTGTTCAGAGGAAATTCACGAGGATGGTTCCCGGAATGAAAGGGCTGACATATGATGAGCGCTTGTCGGCTCTTGGACTGTACTCACTGG
>JAUZTB010000027.1:48208011-48218064 GCA_034780895.1 Rhynchobatus australiae | reverse complement strand
TTTTGTCCACCTATCACTGCTCTGCTTTTCCCTCCTATATATTGGGCTTCCCCTTTTCCTATCTTCAGTCCTGACCCGAAACGTTGACCGCCTGCTTTTCACCACGGACGCTGCCCGGCCTGCTGAGTTCCTCCAGCATCATCATGTTTTCCATCTAGATTCCAACATCTCCAGTCCTTTGCTTCTCTTCCCCCCTCAGGGAATCTGCCCTAGCCTTGGATATTTCAATCAAGTCCTCTCTCACACTTCTCCACTCCAGTGGATACAAGCCTGGTCTGTCTATTCCTGTCCTCATAAGATAACTGGCCCATTTCAGGGAGTCTTGTCAACCCTTTCTGAAACCTGGGATGTCCAGGTGTGTTGAAGAAATTGTATTACTATTTTAGTTTATTACTATTTGTAGTTATAGTATTTTATTATTCATTCTTAAGAATGAATAACAACGTTTTATATTGAGATTCATGTGTACTATACAAGTATTCTGCGCATATTAATTGTGGAATGCTACCTGCAGCCAATCACCTCGATATATTCACTGAGGGACGAGTCCTCCGGACTGGAGGTGTCGCTGTGACGGAGCCGCGCACATGCGCCGACACCGAGGTGGCCTCTTGCGCTCGGCTCTCGTTGGTCTCCCTGAGGTTATATAAGACTGCCGCTGACCTCGCCGACTCCAACCACCATGGCGATGCTGAGCTCCTGCAGGATCCTGGTGGCTGCCGCCGCCCACCACCCGGCCCTGGCCGCCGCCTCCGCCCGAGCCAGGTAACCACCGCTCCGACGGTGAACCGCGGCCCTTTCACCGCCTCAAGCTGTGATTTAAAATGGTTGCCGTGGAAACGGACCGCGGCCCCGACGGCAGCCGCCTACTTTAAGCTGAGGGACGCCTCAGTTCGGATGGACCCGGGGACCGGAGGGTCCCCCCCCCCCCCCCCCAACACAAGTGTGGCTGGGAGCCCGGCTCACCTCGGTCTCTGATTGGCAGAGCGGCGCTCCAAGCCTCGCCTCCCGTGTGTCACTCATGCCGGTTCCCCCCCTCCCCCGCACTTCCGGGTCCGCTGACTGGCGGGGAAGCGAGTGGGGCGCCGCCCCCTCCCTGTCAGTCAGGTGGGCCCGGTTGACAGCTGCCTGCCGATTGGTGGATGAGGTGCGCTGGCCCCGCCCTCCCATGTGGTGGCGGCGGTGTCCTTGACGGGGAGGTGTTAAAGGGCAGGAGGGTGGGCGCCGTCGCAATGGAGACGCAGCCCCCCCCCCCCCGTCCCGCGGGGGGACGGGACCCTCCGCCCCGGTCTGATCCGCAGTCGGCGGCTCACTCCCCGGCGGGGAGCCTCCATTTCATGCGGCGGCCTGGCTCGGGGTGAAGGGGGAGCCCCCCGGCCTCACGTCCCCGCACCATGGGCCCCGCGGCCCCTGTCCCCCTCGGCCTCTCCTGTCCGCATGGCCGTTGCTCGCTGTGACTGTGCCCGCCTCTCCCACCTCCTCCCGTGCACCCACCACCCTGTGTGTCAGGTCCCCTGTACACCTTGCCCCTCTCCACACTACCGGGCGGGAGGGACAGACGCCTCAAGCCATTCCTCGGAGCGCAGAAGAATGAGGGGAGATTTGATGGAGGTTGACAAGATTATGAGGGGTATAGACAAGAGTTAATGTGAACAGGCTCTCTCCACCTAGGTTAGGAGAGATGAGGACATGGCTTTAGGGTGAAAGGGGGAGAACGTTTGGGGGAATCTCTTAATGCAGAGTGGTGGGAGTGTGGAACGTGTTGCCATCTGATGTGGTAAATGTGGGCTCACTCTTAAGATTTAAGAATAAGTTGGATAGATACGTGGATGGGAGAGGTCTGGAGGGTTATGGGCCGAGTGCAGGTCAATGGGACCAGCGGAATAAAGTTTTGGCACAGACTAGAAGGGCCGATTGGCCTGTTTTCTGTGCTGTAGTGTTCTATGGTTCTAAGTCCCATACCACCAGGCTCAGGGACAGCTACTGACCTGCACAACCCTAATCACTACCTCAGCAATGGAACACTACTGACTTACTCCTTGCACTACCATTAACATGTCTTCAATTGTTTTATTTTGCAATAAGGTCTTGCTTTTGCGCAGTCTTTTTTCCCCATTTTATGGTATAACTGAATAATTTGTGTATAATTTGTATTCTGTGTTGTCTGTACCTATGTGCCTATGATACTGCTGCCAGCAGATTTTTCATTGTACTGTACCTGTGTACATGACAATAAACTCGACTTGACTCTCCTTAAACCTATGCCCTCTAGTTTTAGACTTCACTACCATGGGGGGAGGCTATACTCTATCTGTGCCCATCATGATATTATAAATGTTTATCAGTTCACCCCTCAGCCTCCTACACTCTGGGGGAAATAGTCCAAACTCCAATCTCTCCTTATAACTCAAGCCCTCCATTGTAGGCAACGTCCTTGGAATCCTAAAAATCCACATGGATACTCCAATGCAGTATACAAAAGCAATCCATCAATATTTATCTACCGTCCTTTCCAGATCTATGTTCTGCCCTGTGTTACAGCAATTCCACTAGTGCTGCCTCTTGATGTTTCATAGTTCTATCCAATTATTTTTATTCTCTTTAGTATCTGTTTATGGTTGGTAGGGCTGGAGTTTATTGCTCATCCCAAATTGCCCTTAATGGTGAGCAGCTTCCTTCAACCACTGCATGTCTGGTGAAAGTGCACCTACTGTACTGGTGTGGAGGAGGTTCCAGGATTTAGCCCCAGCAACAGTAAATATCTGGTGATGTCTTTCCAAATCAGGAATGGTATATGACTGAGTAAAATCTGCAGGTGGTGGTGTTACCATGTCTCCTTTCATGTACTACTTTACAGCATAGGAGGCCACTTGGCCTATCGAGTCAATGTTGGCTCTCAGCAATCCCATTCCCCCATTTATTTTATCATGTTCTCCCTTTCATGCCCATCAACTCTCCACAGAACTCACCTGCCATCCTAGGGGAATTTACAGTTGTCAGCAACCACCATGTAGGGGAAAAAGCAATCCTTGCAGTCACAGTAAAAAAAAATGCAAACCACACAGAGAGCAGATTGGAATCAAACCTGGGTTGCCAGAACTAGGAAACAGCTGAAGTACCAACAGCCCTACTGTGCTGCCCTTTGGGGTTAGAGGCTGCTGGTTTGGGAGGTGCTGTTGGAGTAGCCTAGGGAAGTAACTGGTGCATCTTGTACATGGTATGTGCTGCAGCTACCATGTGCTGGTGGAGGGAGGGAGGAAGGAATGAATGTCTGCATTGGAGGATGGGGTGCCAATCATCAGGCTGCATTGTCCTGGATGGTGTTGAGTGCTTTGAGTGTTGATGGAGCTGCACTCATCCAGGCAAGAGGAAATTATTCCATATTCCTGACTAGTAGATGATGGTATGGCTTTGGACAGGAGGCGAGTCGCTCATTGCAGGACACCCAGCCTCTATCCTGCTTGTAACGATGTGATGTTGCCTGGGCTTGGTTGAGTTTCTAATCAATGGTGACCCCCAAGTTACTGGTGGTTGGGGGCTCGGTGATGGTAATGCCATTGAATGTTATGGGTAGGTGGTTACCCCCTTGTTGGAGATCATTGCTCGGCACCTCTGTGGCATGAATGTTACTTACCATTTCTCAGCCCATGCCTGAATATTGTCTTCAGTCTTGCTGCTTGCAAGTCTTTCGTTTGCTGAGGAGCTGTCAATGGAACTGAACATCCGACAAGCAGCAACAAACTTCTGACCTTGTGATGGAAGAAAGTTTATTGATGAACCCAGTCCACAACTACCATTCTCTAACAACTATTAGATCAAATGCATTTTTTTTTGCTCTTTCTGTTCGGTTGTACTTGTTTTGTACATTTATTTATAGTGCCTTTAGTGTTATCTCTGCTTTATCCTGCTGCCACATTCAACAGAGTCCAATTACTTCTGTAAAGCCCTTTGTCCTTGCAGCATTTCTGAATTGAGATTCCCAATTATTGCCACATTCAAATCACTGTGATGCTATAAATCCCCTTTGAGCCAGCAATTAACTTGAAATTGTCCAATGTTTCGTGCGAGAACTTTGTAGCAGAAGATTTTCAGCTAGCCAGTCAACATTTTTTAAAAATCTTTCTTTTAATCCTCTCGACTTCTTCATATTGGAGTTGCTATGCATGGAAGTGAGTTAACCAAGAGTTATGCTCGAAACACATATGTCTTTTTCTATTCTTGTGATATTTTGCAACTTGCATTGCAAATCAGAATTAAGTAATTTCTGTTGTAATCCAATGCAAGTGACCCAGAAGGGAGTGCTATTGAATTGCAAGTAGACCTTTTAGCAATCTCTAACTGTTATTTTGCATTAACCAGAGTTGGCAATTCATTATTTATACTCATCTTTTCAACCACCTTGGAGCCCTTGCACACAAAACTTAAATAGACTTTTATAAACTGTGGTACCTGGATAAGTTAATACACAGCCTCTTGGGACAAGATGCCAACTCTGTTTTGCTTTGTAATGTGACTGGTGTCGTCTTACTGATAATGATCCAGGAGCATGTGGCACAAATTCCCAGAACTGATTGAACTCAGACACACAGCAACTGTGATCACAAATGTTGGGGTAAGGTGAAATTGACTGAACCAGTGAAAAAGAATGGAGAATTAAACAAGCTGTCAAGTATAAGATGAATTCAAAAATCTTTTTGCCTGAAGATCAAAACAATTATCATGGAGCTTCTCGGATTGTGTTCATGTCCTTGGGCATCAGGCATATTTTTAAAGCTTCTACCTTCTGAAAAGTAATGTAAGAAACTAAAAGTATTAAACTAGTAAATGGTTCCGTATTTTTAGTTAGGTTACTCCCACTTGAAGGACTTGATGCTATTAAAATGATTTTGTAATAACTAATTTTAGCTCTATGTTAATAAAACTACAACAATTTACTATTAGGACATTGTGATTACAGTATCTTTTAATGCAAGTGTGCAAGTAATTATATTCAATGACATCTACTATTTGTGCTAATTCATGAAGATTTTAAATATGTAATCATGCAAATACATTTTGACATAAACGTGACCTAATTATTGTATTTTTAATCACGGCTTGTGACGAATTTCCCAACTGTCCTCAAAATGGAAATATGGCCCACTTGTGTTTAATGTGGGTTTCAGTTTCTCAGTCCATATCTCCTTGCTACATCAAGGCCTGCTGAGTATTGTGAAGGTTGCCTTTTCTCCAAGTCATCCAGACTGCGGTTAGTACCTGAACTGTTCTGTAACTTTAGAATGACCTCACTTGCTCACTCTCTCTACCGCCCCCTCCACCCCCCACACTCATGCTTTCTGTCCATGCTCTCCACTTGTTCTCTCTCCATCTCCCATCTTGCTTTTCTCTCTCTCCGTCCCCTCTTTCTTGCTTGGTCTCCCTCTCTTCACTACTACACTGTTTTCTGTCTCCAACGCATCCCTCATCTTTCTCTCTCAGGCACACCTGCCCACTCCTGGCGCAAACCCTTCTCTCCATCTGTGCTGTTTCATTGCACAAACCAGCTGGATGAAGTCTTCTATTGGCCTCCTTTAAAATGGAAAGAAAATAGATGAATTTGTTTTCAAAACAGGAATCCCAAACTTCAATTCTAGGATAATTTAACCATTCAAAACCAGGGCATCTCCTATAATGATGTGTGTGGTGACCAGTATGAGTGTAGTCTCCAATTGATTGTGCTGTTTCCAGTCAGGATTTGAAACCTCATCATACAGTTTAACATATAAAATGGAGCTAGCTAAGTGAAGGGGTAAAACAGTGTACAGATTCATTAAACGAGCAAGGAGATTTGGGTACGTAATGAACGAGCAAACTGCCTTAGAGTTCTGGGGCCCGTGACCAAGTCCTGTCTTCAGGCTATAAGGTTCCTACACCAGAAGGAGGTCCCTGGCATAGTCTGGAACCTGGCGAGGGGATGGTCAGGGATTGAATACAGTGCAGAGCTTTGGTCTCATATTTTCTTGCTTCCTTTTGACATAGGAGGCCAATCCACCTGTCGAGTCTATCCTGACCACTAGAGCAATCCCATCATTCCCATTCATTTAATTCCATGTCATCTATTCCCTCAAGGGGCAATTAACATTCCCCCTTCTCTTTCCCCCCCCATTCTCTTAGCACACACCTACCCTAGGGGCAACTTACAGTAAGCACCCTTGCCCTAAATTGACTGAAGCCCATGCCAATGGTTTTCAGCTGTCCTTACTCAGAATGGGGTCATTCCCCACAGAAAAGGACAGCCGCGAAATGGCTCCAATAGTTTCCCTGTCAATATCTGGGTTTCAGTCACCTCAGCAAGAGTACATTTTAAAAATATATTTAAAAAATCAACTTTGCAGCCTGATTTAGCCTCAAGCCTACTCCCATCAGTGCTGCTTTTCTGACCCTATCTACCTCAAGTCTCAGGCTAAGCCAGGCACTTCATTCCTTTCTGTGGTCTCACTCAGTCTCGCCATTGCCATGAACCCAAGGTCACTGGAAGGGCAGGCCAGCCTCATGTGCAGGCCTGAGATTGTGCTCTTTGTGGTCAGAGAGCCACAAGGGATTCGGCAGATCCAGCCCAACAATAAGGAGTATGAAACAGCCAAGGGAACGGCAGGCCAGTGGAATTGGGTGAGACAGAGCCTATTTGTGAGTTTGAAGTTACTGCAGTCAGTGTTCAGCAGTCAGGCATTCTGGCAGAACAGCTTTCTAATCTGCATCTGATAAGGGGCTGGAACACGTGTATAGTAAACAGTGCTGGATTAAAGAATGTTTAGGACTGTGGTGAAGTAGTGGGGATGGTGATGCAGCACCTGTTTTTCAAAGGTATACGCTCCAGGAAAGGAGCAAAAGGTGAAGGTCATTATAAAAGTGAAGTCCACCGTCGCAGAGGGATTGGTCACTTTGGAACAGGGAGGAGGGGAGGGGGGAATAATGTGATTTATGGGACTGTGTGGCAAATAATGGAGGGTGAGCTGGTGAATGTGGATGTGTGTGGATTAGACAATGAAAATTGTTACTCTACCAGGTTTTGGCAAGGATGGAAGTAAGGGAAATGAAACCAATCCAGCTAAGCATGAGCAGGGACATTCTCAGCTGAGAAAAGAACATATCTAAAGCTTGTCAGAAAAGGTTCGACAAACAAGCTGCAAGAAAGGACTAATTGTACAGAATGTGCAGCGGGCAACTAATCTCGGAGCTCATTTGTAGCTTATCGTTGGCAGTTCACCACCCACTTCAGAGAGATGCATCTGACTGTCATTTTCTGATCTGGATTGAGACAATATGGATGATTTTATGGTTTCTGGATTGAGACAATATGGATGATTTTATGGTTTACCTGCCTTTGTTTAAAGTTAGACTGGAAACATTACTGGGGACTTTGTAAAACTGCCTTCTCTTGTGCAAACATTGTGCAATCCTGCAGAATGTAACTGGGTTTCGTCAGTGGAGTAATGGTCTCCAGGTTAGGGACCAGGACACAGGGTTCCATTCTCTCTTCCTGCAATCAATCTTTCTCTGACTTGTGTGGGTCACAATTTCCCTGAGCTGAATTTCTTTTGAATGTTTTAGTTGTGCTCCAAGGAGCATCGCCAGTGGTCTCTTCCCACATCAGGAGTTCTTTACTTAGTAGATGCCAAGTAGTTCATCCTCTTTAGGATTTGAACATATAAGTACAAACTTGCATATTGGTGTGGTATTGGGAAAGTGCTGTTTGTTGGCAGTGCCGCCTGTTGTGACTGTAAATCAAAGTGTGCCTGTTCTCACACTCTTCAGAGAAGAGCAGTGGATTAGTCCCAGTGTGCCATGAACATCTATCCTTCAAAAGTAACATTTGTTAATTCAATAACTACCATAGATTTGAGGTTACTATAACAGGTTTAGACAGAAGCTGAGGAAAAGATTTGCACCAGTGGTTGGTGAGATTTCAAACTGAACTGATCTTAAATGAGTAACTAGATGGGCATGTTATAACTTGCAAGGATGCAGACCATGAGCTGTGAATTAAGGCAGACAGGTTTTCTTTGGCCTTCATGTTCACAATGGGCCAAATGTTCCCTTGTTCTGTAAATATGATTTTCTACATTAATTTGTCACTTTGTGGTTATACTTTTATTCTGAGTGGTACCTCCATAGCAGCCCAATTGTTAGGAAAGTGTGCATTATTACTTGGGGATTATAAATGCTAATCGTAAAACAAGCAAACTCTGTATAATTGTGCAATTATTCCACTATAACAGATTATTTGCTCAAATTTATGGAGTTTTTAAATGAATTCAAACTAACAACTTTTTGAATAAAAACTTGCTGAAAAATACTTCCCAATGATCTTTCAGCTCAGTGTGGTCACATGTGGAAATGGGCCCCCCTGACCCAATTCTTGGGGTTACTGAAGCTTTCAAGCGTGACAACAATCCCAAGAAAATGAACTTGGGTGTTGGTGCATACCGTGATGACAACGGGAAGCCATTTGTATTGAACTCTGTCCGAAAGGTGAGTAAAATGAGGCATTCTTTTTTGAAGTGGGTCATGGTGAAGAAATACCAAATCCCTCTGTGGACTCGCAGGGTCTCCTCACTCTGAACAGTGGGAGAAGTCTGGGAACTGACTTAGGTTGGTACCAGCTTGGAAAGTGAAAGAAATGAAGAAAATCAAAATACTTACCACTTCAGGCAGCATTTGTGAAGAGAGAAAGAGTTGGTGCCTTGGGTTCATGACCTTTTATTTACTGAGAGCTCATCTGTTTGAGTAACATAGTTGATAATTGCTGCCTAAAGAGCATGACGAGAAAAAAGGGGGGCTTTCTTAAAATTTTGATAAGAGCCTGCCTAATAGAGTCCACTGTGTAGTCTGTTGAAGTGCTGCTTCAAGCTTATTATTGTTAGCTTTTCTATTCATATCAAAATCTTAGCTTCAGGACCAGAACTGTAACCTGGGATTCAGAATTTGTTTTTCTTTCTCAGATCTTCAGCCTCCTTATGAAATGGCTGCCATTTGGTCGAGCATGGGGCCGACAAAGCACAAAGAGCTTCAGAGGGAATTACTTTCATCCTTGGAATTAGAAGTTATTAGGAAGTGGGGTTTACTGCTTAATCCTAGTTGCTCCGTGATCGTGGTGATGACATCGTGAACCACACGAGCACTGAGTGCCTTTCTGAGCCCCAGAGCTGTATGACTGGATTCACAATCCAACAACTTTGTGATCACTTTCACCTTTAATCACTTTGTGGGGGGAAAAAATGTAAATTAATTCAAATTCACAACCCTAAATGATGGGATTGGAACTAAAATTTTCTGTATTACTAATTTAACCTTGTAGATTACTGATCCGGAATCTTGGTTGCAACAATTACATGCATCTGTTGAAAATATGTATCATAAGGCAGTGGAGAAGGGTGGGAGGTGATGGTGTTGAAGGACATTGCCAAAATGCAGCTGACAACACCAAACTCATTCCGGTGCTTTATTTCTTCTTAACTTCAGTTGTATGTAACCCCATGGAATCTGATTATCTGATGCTTCTCTCAGGAATGGCCAACAGTGAATAATTTTTCAGGGAAAGGGCTGTACTGGAAAAGAAACTGAACTTCCTAATTGCTTTGTCAGCACAATCAGTGCCTCAGACGTTACTACTGCTGACGAGTACCTTGTTGTCCTGATATTCTTGACAGGCCGAGAGCCAAATTGCAGCAAAGAAAATGGACAAAGAGTACCTCCCTATTGGTGGCCTGGCAGACTTCAACAAGGCCTGTGCAGAGCTGGCTCTAGGGAACAACAGTGAAGTCATCAAGAGTGGACGGGTAAGGAGCTATGTTTTTCTAATGATCTGGGCTATGCTAGCAGAAGAGCAGCATTCCTGGGTTTCTCGAGCAAATAAGTGAAGTAGTCAATGAGGATAGTGGGGTGAATGGTCTAATGGGCTGGGGAACTGCAGAGGAGCTCTTTATTAAAGCTGGCAAGGAATATAGGCTTGATAAAGGCAGAGGTTGTGGGGGCAGATGCATTAGGGACACTTAAGAGACTCTTAGACACATG